>JBCFXI010002934.1:0-14357 GCA_038496175.1 Ampulex compressa
TTTATATATATGCATATATATAAACAATTCCAGCTGAATAAAACTAATAATTCTCAATGATACCAAAATGCATTTAAATCTTGGGGAAGTCAATAAAGGAGACGAAGATGTCGCAATTATTTCAATATGTCCCAAACCACTTTACCATTATACTTAAACAATTCAGTAAACTTTACATTATTTACTTTGCCAAAATGAGAAATGTACGAATTACAGGGAAAAAAAGAAAACAATTGAATTGATTTGATCAATCTCGTTCTTCACGAATACATTAAACATCATAATTAGAATGATCAAGGGTCAAGGGAGCATAGCTTGATCAGCAATCATTTTTCCCACTCAAAATCAAAGCTTTCACCGTGCCTCGTGGGGGGAAATATCAAAATAGATCTTAAGGAAAGAAGATGCGAAGACGAGGAAGGGCGTAATATAGAGATGGATGGGAGGCTCTCGCGGATGCGCCCGTAAACTTTCGAGTTCCCCCTACCGCGGCATAAGTAAGGATGTTTAGAAGTTGTCCAACATATCCAGCATTAGGCTAGAGCTCCAGGAATTATGCATTACTCGGGGCAACAGACTTTGAGTCTGCCTTTCCGCCTCAAAACCGAGGGAGTCTCCCACCTGACTTAAAACTGTACTTTGTACACTGCATTCACTTAATATGCTTGAATTTTAAGAACCCGTAATGCTCCTCGGTCGAATATCTGAATTTAATTCGCTGCACCAGGATTCGCGATATTATCATATTTACATTATCTACCTATACTAACATTTCTTTTGGACTTTAACACTTGGCTCATGCTCCAATGTACTCTTCTGTGTAGTCGCATATGTTTAAAGACGTAGAAGCTGGTTGAGCACGAGCAATGGATAGATTAACGATTAACGTGAAACAACGGATCTCTAATTTCGGTTTGCGCGTCTATTTTGTCAAACAGCATCCAACATTCTATCGCAACGGCAGTTAATTGCCGAAGAAACAATAAACACCTTTTGCAATGGGTTTGCCATCGCTTCCAACGCGAAGTCAACAAGGGAACTTGATAGGTGTTTTCGCGAATACATCGAGTAGCAAGTGCGCGATGTATGCCAAAGTGAAGTTGATTAAGTTTCTGTCTAATCGCAGGATAATAAACTGTTGCATCTACGACTGTAAGACTGTAACATTGATACAGGTGGAAGAAATCGTAAATTGCTAATATATCCGGCTGTTTAATAACACAAGGATCGGATTTCTATGCATAAACCATCGATTTACGGATGCATTACGGTGGGCACGCAACTCTTAGCGCATGCGATCATCGAAAACTCGACGTAACTCCAGTTCCCTCGAAACAAACATCGATGCACCGTACGCTGGAATATTTATAGGAAGAATCTATGCATATTTCATTAGAAGACTGTGGAGCAAAAAAGATATATCGCGGAACGCAAGAACAATACGTATTAACATCTGCCAGTGTGTGCCGGTGCAGGCTTGCTTCATCTAGGGCCAAGCGTCTTTTTAAATAAAAAATGAAAGAGTCGTCGCGAGAGAGTCGAGCGCGGAGTGGGTTGCGAAGAACCGACTTGCGAGGAACACTGCGACCGAAACGGCTCCAAATACACGTACGGACTTCAACGAGTATCAAACGTTTTATTTCGTGATTAGCCTCTCGAATATTAAACAGGTCACGCAAGTTACGCATGAAATGCCAATTTTGCCCTCCGCATTATTCAATTCTCCAGAAACTAGATTATTCTTTGGAAATATACGTATTACAAGTACTCCGCCAAAGTATCGCTTTGACAAACATCGATCCGAAGATTCCTACCTTACCGACGAGGAACATCGCGAGTCGAAGAAAAGTGGGACAAGGAGAGGTTAAGGGATTTTCTCGATCCTCTTCTCGAACCACCCTTTAATCAAGAGCACAGCTCGCAACGCGTGCCGTTCATTCGTTTATTCATACTCACCGATAATTTAATTCGACGCATCCACCGACGCTTCGCGCGCCCCACTCAAAATTGATTCAAACCGTAATCAAATCCCTTCGCAGCGTGTAATCCCAGAGCATCCTCCGGTAAGCTTTAAAGAATACTACAGTCCAGGGTATAATTTCGCGGGCGCAAGGTAATTCTCGAGTATTTATCGTGGCGCAGCGTGGTAATTCCAATGTTCCACGCAGCGCCTTCCGTTTTAAGAGGGGATTTATACACGGCGGGCTTTGGATCCAGCCGCGTGCACTCCGTTAATCAACGGTGGAGGGACGTCGAAAAAGGGCCATGGCGGGAGGTAGTACCATGGCGCGGACGAGACGTCAAGCTAACCGTGTTTTCCTGCTTTATTTTCCAGACTCCGAGGCATCCACGATCCTGGGCATGCAGACGACCTGGTTCGCGGTCGCCCTGGTTTTTGTGATACTCAGCATGGCGGGCCTGGTGACGGCGGCGGTTCTCTGCTTCTGCAGGCAACGAGCCTCCACTCCAAGGCACCCCCATAACGCGCACAATGCCCAGACTCATCCCCCCGTCAGCTTCCCATGTGAGTCACAAAAAACCCCCTTACATCCACACGATCGATTTTCGTTGTGTACTCGTCGCTCGGTGTCCCTCTTGACCACCAGGCAGTCGGTTCTTTCCCTTGCCGCGAACGCCTGGAACTTTCCGTTGCTTCGCGATTTATCGAACTTCCGCGCTGTGTTATTTCTTCGAGATTTCGACGCGATTTGAACAGCGACTCTTATATTTTATAATATAAATCATGGAATATACTCCTACTCGATATTCATGATTATCTTGAGGGAGTGAAATATGTTCGATTTATCGATATGAAAGAATAAGAGATTTGCGACATGGCGATGTGATGATGTTATGTTAGAATTAACGCGAGTTGTAGAGGATTGAGGTGATAGTCCATTGATCGATCGAGTTAGAGTCTACTCGAGGCTCGAACCTGGAATTAAACAAACGGGACTGTACTTGGTGCGCCGTACGTGGGTTATTATTTCGTTTGTTCGATAAGATATGCGTGGCAATGGCCCATTGTACTTCGTTCTGTCGTTCCTTGGGGCGTTGCGTAGGAGGAAACGCCAGGAGGAATCGACTTAATTCTCGAAAGGGTCGTAAGCGCGGGCCAAGACGAGATCGAAATAAAGTGTATCGAGCAAACTGCGGAGATTCTAATATCGTCTGGAATAAAGATTTCTATTAATTTTCCTTGATTGACTGTTTTCCGTTTACATACTTCAATTCTTCATAAGCGATTACGATTTTTATTTCACTCACGTATAATGCTATAAATTTCGCTTTTTTATTAAAAATGTAGAATCTAGTATTTCCATGGACAAATGTTAAATAATCGTCTATGATCCCTTCACATTTTATAATTTCACAGAATCCAAGAATAAATTGCGAGCGTACTTCCAAATTAAATACAAAGGCTGCGTTTAAATTCCATGTTAAAATAAATCTAAAACGCTGAACGCAGTTTAATTTACTGAAAAATGTCGGCAACGTATTTTAAAATAAAAGTACTCGTAACATTTGATAAAGATAATTTTGGACTTAATATATTTAATGAGCAAACATGAAATTGGGATCCAATTTGTCTATGATCGTCGCAAAATAAAATGGAAGAAAACGACCGTTCGTGCGAATGTGAAACGTGACCAGCAGCGGGATAAAAGCGCCTGGATTACATAACGGATTCAAAGCACCGATGCTGTGCAATAGATCGTTAACTTGGCCGTACAAAAGAAGGTCCTTTAACTGACTTTGATAAACATTTCGTTACGGTTGCGCAACTATTCCATTTACAAACCTTTCATCGTGTTACGCGCCATGCGACTTCTATTCAAATGGTCTCGCTGTCAGCCTCTCGTTACCCGAGTAATCCGTTTGTCGAGAATCTCCGATCCGTCGAAATCGGTCATCGTTTTTTTGGAGTACTGCCATTTCTTTTTTAGGGAACTCGGGACATGAATATTGGCTCACCGATTGGTGGATATAAATATATTCGGTGATTAAACGTGTCTGGGGTCAGTATCGAGTGTCTAATTCTTCTCCGCTCGGATCAAAGGGTTGACAAATCGAAGGACCTATTTTTTTTTTCATAACAGAGTGTCCATTAGAAACTACGTTTTTTGATTCGTTCGTCCACGTAACTTGTTTTTTGATACAACCTCAGTTTGGTTTTAAAACAGCCAACATCGAGACCGATATTATCGAAAGTTCTTTCTGCAAGTATGTAATTCGATTCACGCTTTTTTGTTTCGTTTTTTTCTCTGTCGTATTTTTCTTTTTTATGGCGCCTTATCGTTTCCTCCGATGAATGAACATCGTAATTTAAAACATCTTACGATTTAACCTGACGCCGGATTTGCTCCTTTTATCGATTCTCGCGGAGCAGAGAATTCCTTTTGCAGATTAAAAAAATACTTTTTTAATTTATTATGTTATTATATTATTTAAAATACTACAGGAAAAAACCTTTTGCAGATTAAATGAAAATACTTTAGGTACGGCTGTTTTAACATATTGATACCTTTCACGATGAATCAATGAAAAATTTGACTGGTTTAATAATTCCGGTGTTGAACAGGATTTACCGCTACTTGTAATATTGTATTATTCGAAACCAATGGATTATTCTCTTGCATTCATCGATTCTTTCGCTACCGCAATTTTTGGAGATTTTTCTCTCAACCTCTACACGGTTCGTTCCTTGTATTCGAATTTCTAGGCGCGTACAATGGCCGCGATGCTTCGATTACAAGCCGCTTTTCGCAAATGCGATGATGTGATTTGAGATAAATTTATATACGAATACATATACATATATATGAATCAACTGCCTGGTGAAGGATAAGTGTTACGCGCACGCTGTGCTTTCGATGTTGCGATTTGTTAAACGGTCTTTTCAGGGGATGACCACGATTCGAATAAGCTTCTCAGACGCTGGTACGATTAATCATCTACCCTTCCACTGCTAAGCGCTCTTCGAATCGCGGTTTACTTATTGCTAAGGAAAGATCACCAACCTGACTTCGGTCGATCCAAGCAAGAAACGTATAAATTATTAAACGTGACTTTAGTTCTTTGAATAATTTAGTACTGTTTGCTTTATTGTTGGTCATTATTCCGTGAGAGTGTGTAGTAACATTGGAAAATAGCTTACGATATTTTAAGGGTAAACTTTATTTTTGAGAATTTTTGTAATGTCGAGCGAAGTATCGCTCGGCGTACGAAAATATTTGCTTACTTTCGCGATGCGTGATTAAAATAATTATCCGAAATGATGATTGCAGAATCAATTGGCTGTAATTTTGGAACGCTGGATCGACCAATCTGCGTTTGTTCAGCTATTTAGCCGGGTGCATGTCTGATACAAAATGCGACTTAAAATACAAAAACGTTTTTGATATTGGTTCGATATGATTATTTCAAGGAGCATCTGAGATGATTATGCGATCAGATTTAATCGAGTCTTTTTACATGTCGAACCGATTTATTTTAGTTTTGGTCGTTTTCTGTACACAAAACAGTGGTTCATCGAGCGTTCTTTGTAAAACATAAATAGCGTGCTTGAGTTATACGCAATGTAATGCGAAATTGCACATCTTCCATTTTATCTTAGTAAAACGCTTTTACAAAATATGTCGGTTCGGCAGCTACAGAATCCGACGAATGCTTTGTAGCGCAATGCACTTTATTGTCTTTGATGTTCTAATTTACTATCGCTCGCACATTCTGCATCAACCAGGAAAATTAAGCAAAACCTCGATAACGTTCCACCAACATTATCAAAAATGAAAACATCCATATATCTCACTCTGCTTCTTGCAAAGAAAGCACATTTTACCTTAAATCAGGATAAACGAATTTTTACGCGCAATAAGATTTATCACTAGAATGCATACTTCTCTCTCCCACAATTTATAACCAGAAACTTTTTCACGGAATTTTGAAAAGAACGTAGTCAGAATTTGTTACTCTTCGAGAATAAAACAGCGCCAAGGACAATAAACAAAATGAACCATGAAATATACAAAATAAAATGTCGCATAAAACGGTCCACCGATCGTCAGGAAAATCAGTCCGAGTAAAAATTCTTTACACAGCCCAGCCAAATATTTCCATCCCGAAATTTCGAGTAATTTCCAGGCTTCGACCTCCAACGGACTCGTTCCAGCTTTCAATAAACGAGAAATCGCTTTCGTATTTCCAGTCGTACTTCCCACTTTGCTCCCTTCGCTCCCTCTAAAACCAACGAAATGGATAATCACGAAATGGAAGAGCGAATGATGTTTGGACTGCGGAGAGACGCGAGGGCCCTCGGTTTTATCGGTCTTCGTGAAAAATGATTTTCCAGTAGGCACCTTCGGTCTTCTTCATTTCCGCCTGTGGATTAATCGCCGGCCTTCGCGAGCCTCGAGGCCAGGCGAAGTTCCATTATCCGGTGCGGATTCTCCATTGATCAGGGGCCATCCGAGGCCAGTTCTGGCCGGAGCTATTATCAGGCAAGGCTGAACGATAGATTCGTCCGCGATATTCCTCGTCTCGGTGGCTGGGATTACAAGCTTCCTCCGAAGAGGCTTCAGAAAGTGCTCCTATCGAGAAGCGGAACAAGATCACATTGCGCGTAACGTGGAATTTAAGTTGATTCGATGCTTAAAAGAGTTGCGGCTGTTGTGAAATTGGAAGAAAATTGTACGTGGTGTTTACTTTAGGTTGGTGCCGTCGAAATAATTGAAACTACTGCTGCTCTCTATAAAACATAAAAATTGAAATAATCATTTTATAACAATAGTTGTTGAAAGTTGGGCTTTGATTCTGTTTAATTTACAAATCAAATCTCCCAATGCCTAACCTCAAATACACTTCGAGTAATGTACTTGAAGAGGAGTCGCAATAATGTCGAAACGCTGTACGGCACATCGTGTTTTTTCATTACACCAAGAAATATCCTATCTTGGAAATTTCTACCTTGGAAAACTGCTCGCTAAGACCACGAAAATAATTTATCAGAAATGATTTTTTTTCCTTCTTTTTTCCCTTTTCCTTAAGAAATCGAGCAATTGTACGAATACACATTCTTCTAATCGACTTCCAATCGAGAATTTCAAAATGCAGCACAGATTCATCATTCTCGCATTACCGCTGACTGTCGGATTCATTGAAGGATATAATTGTTTGACAAATACTTTCGCTCACGGACATAGCGCTTCAAGGACGAGTAACTCGAGCACACGAACTACTTATCCAATTGTCTCTCGGGATTTTTTTGACATTTTAAAGCAATTTCCGCGTATTCCCGGCCATTTTGAAAGCGGACAAAAATCCCATCCCTGGTCGAGGATCGGTTTCACGTATCGGTCGCTTAAATCGTCATCTCGTAAAACGCTGAAATTGGAATCGTCCTTTCCACTTTTCGACAATCCCAAAAGGCATCGCGCGGCGCGGGGTTTGCCCGATCCGGAGGATTAATCGGAAAGGAAGTTTGCTCGTCGGCGTTGGAGGAACCCGCGGGAATCGATGCCCGATTGTTCCTCGCTCGATAATGTCCCGAAAAAGGCGCGGCCCACATTCGAGGGTCGAAAAACGCTGCGGGTCGAAAAAGAATCTCCCTCGTAGCGTTACAATGGGATCTTTAGAAATCGCTATCCGACGTGGCAAACAATCGAAGTTTTCATTCTGGCCGCGGGAACGGGCGGGAAGTGTGTAATTAACCATTTTTCCACAGCCGCCTAACTCCCAGCTCGTTATTCTCTGATTGAAGAAACGTGACCAAAAAGGTGGAGCAGTAGAAGGAGGAGGGGGGGGCAGTGGAGGGGATGGAAGAGGGGAGGGGAGAAGGGGAAGGAATGGAGAAGTGGTCGAGGCCGGTTAGAAGTTTCATTCCTTGGTGACGAAAGAAAGGACGGGAGGACGTTATTTATCTTCCAGTCGATGAAATCGAGAAGAGCCGGGAAATATTCATAACGAAGTTTCTGCACTTTTCTCGTTACGAGACCCGCCCCCCCCCCGCCAAATTACTTTGTCGACTTCGTGGACTTTGTACCGAATAAAGCCTGTCAGATCTGCGCAGAAACGTGCGCAGTTGTATCTCCTCTCGTATAATACGTTTGCGCAGATTTGGGAATGATTTGGAACATTTCGATCCCGTTCCCAGTTTATTTGGAACAAGGAACGATTTGGGAATGTTTGCGGGATAACGATTGGATTAGATCTTCAAGAACAGTTTCTTGTATTAACAACGCTTGGTATGATTTCTAATGGCTTGGAACCTATCTTAAACCGTATTTTCTATATTATAAGGATATACAATCGTGGAAAAGCGGAGAAACTCGCGAATATAATATCGATACCGAATATTAAGCAAACGATTAAGCTCATATTTCCAGCACTCCGATCGACTTTCGTATTTTATTAATTCTCCACTCTGCAAGCGCTGCAAGTCTAGAGCCTGTAACTCGAGCTAAATACTGGATACTCTCTTGACGTTTCCGTTTAATCCTTTATCATCCAGTTCTTCGAAGGGATTACATCCACGATAAAATACTTTCAAAAAGGATACGTCAAGAAAGAGTGTGTATCCGCGCCATTGTTTCCTTCTTATCGTCCCTCGTATTTTTCTTCTCCCCATCCCACAACCGCGCAAAACAAACGGTCAACGCCTCGCCCGGCGGAGGATCGGCTGCGTGTAAAAACGCAAGTAATATTTCCCATTTCCAGCTCGCACGAGCCGAAGTCAAACCGTGAGAAGGGGCTCGTTGAATACTTTACCCGGCGTTTCGTGTTCGGCACGAATAAAGCTGGCCGGCCAACTTTAATTTCAAAACTTCTACACGGACCAAAATCGTGAAACGTTGATGGGGTTTGAGGTCTTTCTTTCCGGACGGGCCGACGAATTTCTCCCGCCGACTGTTTGCACCGCTCTCTCCTAATATGCGAGCATCGAGCCGTTCGCGAATAAACGATATATCGGGTGTGCGGGAAGTAACGAGGTCAAACGCCGGTTCGTCGCTCGTTGTGGATTTTGGGCCGTAAAGGATTTTTTTTCCCCCTCTTTTCTTTCCTAGATGAGAGGCGGATACGCTTTCTGGCAATTTTCCATCGTTCGCGTATACATGTTTAATATCGGAATTCGAAATTTTTATTCACCTCCATGCGAAGGGAGGAACACCGACGTTGAGCGCAAAGTGATCATTCCGCCTGAATACATTATAATATCGCGTCGCTTTCGCAACGTATGTTCCAATTGCGCTCCGTGTAATATCTCCGGGGCGCCTCGTCTCCTTTTTGAAATCGCGCTTTAATCACTGGAACCGGAAAGTTCCTCGACATTCGAAGTTAATATTTCCCCTTTTCGCTAATTTTCCGCTAAAAGGCGAGAGTTACCTTGTTTGGCGATAATCCTTTTTTGCGAATTTTGTATCTCGTTGCACCCCACCGATATTACTGAGCGCATTAATTACCGACCCCATTCGTTATTTTATAATCACTTTAGAAGGATTAATATCGCTATGTTTCGCGATCAGCGTGCAAATTTCATGCGCAATTTCACGATTCCTCTTGCAGTGATGTATCTTGGCCATCGCTGCCCGATAACGTAGAAATGATATAGGAGTTTGTCACGATTTCGGTGATTTGTAACGTTAGCTCGAGACATTTATATGTGTATTTACTTGATATTACTTTTTCAGATTCTATGTTCCGCGTGAATAACGAGAATAACTATCATCGTCTATTATTTTTCTATTTCAACATTCAGTGTTGTCGTAAGCACCATTTTGAGGACCAAAGTGGTGTTGTTTCTGTCATCGACTCGAGCGGCATTCGATTATTCTCGATTATTCTCTTACATATGTAGTATAAAAACGTGTTAAAGGGGCAGGAATAGAGTGCAGAACATTTCTCTAAATATCACGTCGATTACGAGCCTCGAGAAAAACTGCATTTGTGCCCGAAGTTTGTGCATTACCGAGCTATGCGCATCATTAGCATCAGTTATCAATTATATAACATCAATTATACATAATTATGCAAGCTGTTAATAAGTCCTCGCGTCATGGTTATCGCGAGCTTTGTAGTAGAAGCAATATAGTAGCGGATTAAATTTCTCAGAATACCGTCACGACCAAAGATTCAAAGATAAAAGCCAGATTCTAGCTCAGAGATTTTTCAAACCATCGCGCCATGGTCACTACGAGCTTCACAGCGAGAATTATATCCCATCAGCGGGCTAAATTTCTCAAACTACCTCGTCGAGCAGAAACTCGAAGGTAAGAGACAAATTCTTGGCCGGACATTTTTCAAACCATCGCATCATGATTACCAAGCGCTTTATGGCGAGAGATATATTCTTCAAGAAGCAGATTAAACATCTCAAAATACCGCCTCCACCAGATTCTCCAAAGTAGGATCCAGATTTGAGCCTAGAGATTTTTCAAATCATCGCGTCACGGTTACTGCGGGCTTCACAGGGAGAGTTATATTCCAGCAGCGGGCTAAATTTCTCAAAGTACCTCGTCGAGCAGAAACTCGAAGGTAAGAGACAGATTCTTGGCCGGAGCAAAATCACCGGCGGCGCCCGCTATCGATCGGTCGCTGCGGGAAGGAGCGCTTAAGCGCATCGCGAAAGGAGAAAAAGGTTTCGGCGAAGATTAAAAGACAGTCGGCCTCCAGTCTTAATTTCCGTCCCACGGAATAATTCAGCCGAAGGAGGGCCGAGGCACGGTTATGGTCGCGGACTAGGCGAGGGTATTATCCGCATCGCGAGACGTTAATAAATCCTACAATGCCCGGTTGGCCGTTATCAAGTCGACGCGCTCCATTAAATCGGGACGGTTACACCCCTAGCCCCCTCCCCTCCCATCTGCAGCCTTCCCACCCCGCCCCCTCCCTCCTCGATCGCTTCGTGAATCCCTATTCCGCAACTCGAATTTCCCTTCGACCTGTGCAACCCTAAAATAATAGTACAGAAGCGGCGCATAAATCGCTCGATATCGGAGACCGAGCGGATATCGACCGATATCGACGAGGATGGGCGAAAATTATTGTACAAATTAGATATTCGATGAATTCACAGTGCGACGAAATCATAGTTGATCATCGATCAAAATATCATCCGCCATTGACGGCTTGATTCTACGAAATACGCATCGATGATCGGAATGATTGGATATTGGGCGATCGGTACATAAGAAATGCCGAGTCGAGTTCGTGGCTGTCACCTGTCTTCCGGAAGTAACGGCTTGAAACCCGTTTGGAAGGGCGTTGGCTAAGCGTGGCCGGCCTCTAAATATTTATAGAGCCGATGGGGGCCAAGTTGGGCGTAAAATTCGTCGTGGCGCCGGTCGAGCTTGAATGAGCGTAGTCGCGAAATCGCGAGGAATGATTTGCCAGCGGACGACAGGGCGGATAATGCGCGCGCCTAGCCGGCAGGGAAGTTCGAAATTTGCAATTTGATGCGTTGCCCATCGAATCGCGGGGGCGGGAGAGCCTCGCGAGTTTGCATTTTTCATCCGCTTCAAACACGCGCGCCCCCGACAGTGGGACTTTTTTTTTCTGGTTACCGCGTTTAGTAATCTCCTCCACCTCTCTCTCTCTCTCTCTCTCTCTTCCTCCCCTCCTCTCTCTCTCTCGCACTTTTTTTTACAATTTGCACGTTAACGCGCCGTTTGAGGCCGAGCGCCGGCAGTGATATCTGCCAAATTGAAAATCGCAGCAGCCTTAACTGGTTTAACGATCCACGCCGTGAACATCGGCCGCGCTATCTCAATTTTTCCAATTTCGCGCGTACCGGCGGACGCATGTTCACCTGTGCATTACCCTCTCGTCCGGTTCACTCTCGAAATCCAATAATCCTTGGGATTGATTCTTAAAACGTAAAAGCGACACGCAGCGACGATCTTTTTTTCGACTCTGTCGACATTTTTTTGAATTTAGGAGCGGTATTGGATCGAGTTTTAGTCGGGTATAACGCGTTTCTTTTTTCACGACGTAAAATAATTAAAGTGGAATAAGTGGAGGCTGAGGGTATAGTGAAAAGTAGTACGCAGCGACGATATTTCTTCCTTTATCCAAATTCGTGGGACACAGGAAGGATATTGTGAGAAAGTTTCGATCGACTGTCCGTTTCTCGTACGGAATTAAGGGAATGATTCTTCTACTTCTAATATGGTGTACAATTCGTTTTGAATATCAAATAACATTTGACGACAACTTTGAGATAAATAACCTTTTCAAAATTTTTTAACTAACACCGATTGAGATTTCTGTTTCATGGAAAGCAGCAGAGAGATGTCGAATTTGGTCCAGATTTTTACCAAAAAGCGCACGTCAATTACTCCCGACGTAGAATTTCATAACACACATTATTAAAGCCATCGATATCTCTATTGATATCGCGAAGAATAATATCCAATTTTGACGTATTCATTGCATTAACAATGATCTACCGTCGCTGCAATTCAAAATAGCCGCTCTAAGCACGAGATATTTTTAATTAATAATTAAGGAATATCAACCAACTGGTTTACGAGGTTCGATATTAATTTATTATATTCCCCACTTGGCCCGTGGTATCGTTAAGGATGTCACTTTTGAAAATTGTGTAGCCAAAAGCATAAAAAACAAATTTTTAATTAACTCATTTCTACTAATTGTACCAACGTTGTTCGCACGGTTGAGCGCGATACATTTTTATACATAAATATTATCGGGTGCATAGATGTGTAGAAAAACATAAGCATATCATACTTGTCTAAAAACGTACGATCAGCTTTATTGTTCGATCGAACGAACAACGATTTCATTGTTCAAAGCGGCCGTATAGCTTAGCATCCGAGGCAGATAACGGCGGTAATCAATTGTGCAGTACCGACACGTGAAATATTTCTTTCCCTTCATGCATACGGGGTTGTCAAAATGCAGAATGGAACGTTGCAGCGTTACTTCGATGCAGCCTCAGATTTACAAATTCAGATAGCCCGCGCATAAAAAGGGACATTAATCATGGTCGGTGCCATATATCGAGAGGTGGGCTATTGGGTATCGGATTAAAGGGTTTCGCAGAGTATATCGCCATGGTGAATGCTGCTCGTACAGTAATATAACGCAAGAAGACATTTACCTTTGTAATGCACTCGTTACTCTCGTCGCTTACATTCGAACCAAATCATTCAACAAGGCTTTGAAAGAAAGGGATGAATATGTACAGTAATTATGCTTTTACTGGAAATGAAAAAAAAAAGGGTGAAAGAAAGAGCGCATATGAAAAGTAACGCGTTATCATTTGGATAACGCGTGTTTCCAAGCTCAGAAGAAGAAACGCGGGTTACGTAAATTGAAATAGTTCTTCCTAAGAGAGAGGAAGAACGAAGTTAGCCTAGTAAGGTCTGTAAAAATACTATGCCAACATTTGCATCGTCGGTATCTCCAGCTTTAACACGTTGAACGCCCTGCGCGAATCAATGCAGGTTCTCTCGGGGCCCAAATCCAAGACTCGTAGTGAAAGCAGCGCGATACGATTCTCGGCTACCTCTAGTTGTGGGCTTTTTCCGCGTTTTAATTAATTTTTACCCGAGGAAGGCGATCTCTCGAATGTCAGGAGGCAAGAAAAATTTACAAAAAATTATAACGTATTGTCCTGAAGGTCCACGGTCGCCCGAATTATGCTTAGAATGTTTTGACGAATGCTATTGTGATTAACTAAATTTTATACAATACTTTAAAAATAAATTTAAATTCAAATATAATTTTAAGGCTTAGTATAATTATATATTGTTTTTTTAATTCATTTTTCGGTACCAACTGCTAAGATTATTTGGCCTAGGTTATCAGTGCTTCGGTATACATATCACATGGAAAAACCATCAGTCATAGGCGGTATTCGAACCACAGTCTTCCGCGTGGACGTCCAAGCCTCTATCCACTGCACCACCCTATCTCTTATATTTTTTATATTTCATGATTTTATTTCATTACTCGATCGATCGATCCTCTGACGTGCGCCAGGCTCGCTTGTAAAAGACAGCGATCGTGCATCATTCTCTCGCATGAGACGCGATTTACGAAGCGCCATCGCGCGATTGATTCGCGGCTGCTCGCGATATATACTGAAAGGCAAACTGCTCTGATTTATAATGGAAACGATTGTACACTTGTGGAAATGTCAAAATACTCCGGCGTGGAAATAAATGAATATTTCATAGAGTATATCATAAGTGCTTGCAACTGAAGGAAAAGCATTTGGGCTATAAAGCGGTGAAAGAAGAAGAACGACTAGGACAAAGTGCGTGGCTTAGTTTTGACCAATGTGTGGTCCTGATGAAAACACATAGACGATGATTGCGCGAATATATATATATATA
>JBCFXI010002935.1:0-14347 GCA_038496175.1 Ampulex compressa
ATTTTATATTTCGACGAAATTTGTAAAACTGGATCATATATCAGTATACTTTTAGACGTAACTTTTAGATTACAAGAAATGTTTACACTAAGAACTTTATACATGTAGTACATCATATAAGATGTACAAAGTAGATAGTAAGTACATTGTAAGATGTATAAGATTCACAAAGAGCTTTGTGAATTTAGTTGTATAAAGAAGAAATGTTATCTCCATTTACGAAAAATTACCTCAAAAGGGCAAGCACAATGACTTTTATGTCAAAGCCTGAAGATTCATACTTTATATTCTTGATGAGGAAATCAAGATAAAATGAGAAAAGATATCACCATATACTACTTCACATTTGTAGTTACCTGGAAATTTAAATATTTGTAGAAGGGATTATATACTTATGTAAAATAGCGTATACAGAACTAGTAACACACTAAGTCTATTATTTCATATTATCTTTGCAGTATGGACGCTGATCGGTTTAGAATGGAAAAGATTTTGGTATACTGGAAAATGATTTGAAAGATGGATGGTGATACTGAAAAGGTTGTAAAATTGAAAACAACTTCAATCTTTTTAAATATGAGGTATTGATGAATTTTTTCATTCATGCGAATATTGAAATTTACATACGCAATACACACTGGTATTTGGAACTTTTAACTGACAGAGAACAAAAATTTCATTTAATTCAGTGCAAATATTGGCGAGTGTATTTTGTCTTGAGTTTATCGAAACGCACAGAATTGTGTACACGCACTGTACCATGTTAAGTATTAATATATGTACGATGCAGGAAAGTATCTGGAAACCTATTCCATAGTATAATCCTACGTTCATCTCCGGTACACGACCTGTTGTAACCGCATTTTGTCACTGAAACTGGTTTGGCTTTATGAGGTTGGAAAGTATAAAGTACGAAGTTCGTGAAATATACTTTGCTTTAATGTACTGTATTTTTAACCATTGAATCGAAGAAATTCGGGATATATAACATAGCATGTTACTCGCATATATATACAAATTATACAAATTACAAATTGTATATATATATTTTTTATCGTTTAATATGTATAAGTAAACATTTATAGTATCGTATGTAAAATAAACAATTAATTCTGATGCATAACTTAATAAAGTAATTTTATCGTGATTATACAACACAGTTAATTTTTACTGATATCCGTATGATCGAATAAAGTGTCACGTGGTACAAAACACAATTAAGATACAGAGTTTTGCTACTTTAGACATTAGCTGTTTTACTATTGATAAAATTGAGAAACACTGCTTGGCGCTGTGGACGTAGCAACGGTAAGATTTATTATATCGGGTGACTCAAAATAAGTTAAGCACTATTGGTTGTCTGTAGGATCATCTAAATAGATAACGAAAAGTTTATACTTGGAAATTTTCTACGTCACATGTAATTAATCGATTGAATAATAACTTTTCTCTTGTTTCCAAATAAGTACGCTTTTTGCACCATTAAAATGTTCAATTTACTCATTGGTTTTCACCTTAACGTTACAGAGAAAATCAGTTTCTCGACTTATTATTCTGCATATGTTGCGTTCTCTTTTTTATCTGACATTGAAAAGTGTCTGTCTCGCGGAGAAAAAACAAGTTGTACTTTTACTTCGGTTCTGAGTAAAATCGCTGAACAAAGTGTGAAGTTACGAATGAAGATAAAGTTAAAAGAAACTGGAACCTTTCAACGATGTTATCAAAGCGTACACGTGACTTTTGTTTCCTCATGTTGCTTAGATTCAATTACTGGTTAGTTATAGACGAATAAGCTGCTCGGCTAACATTTTGCCATTTTTATCGCGTGAAGATCATTCGGAGAGTCGTTTAACAGGCATCGTAAAGCGGAAATGTGACGCGTGAGTGTATCAACGTTGATTTCTTATGTTCTTTCAATCTGGAAAAGGAAGGAAATCTTTCTAGATGTTTTCGAGGAATTCAGACAATGGACGTGTATTTCAGATTAAAATAACATGATTCTATAATTTTCTAGAAAGTTTCATCAAATTTTTCGGAGAATTTCGAACATTTTATTGTAATATATTAACGCTTAAATAAAACTATGTATTTTTCTTCCCTTGTGCTCTTTTGTTTGTATACATATTTATAGCATATCTCGATATGTCGGAATAGTCGTTTGTAATTTCAGTATCAAGCTTTATTCGATCAAATTTATTACGTTCGCATACAGATTTGAATTTTATATGAGTAGCTTATATATAAGACGATTATTTGTAAAAAAAAAATTAAGGTCGATTTTTACTTTATTGTACTTAATAACAACGTGGACAGGTAGGCCTGTCAAGATCTGGGCCTATTTGTTTTTTATATGTTTTCAATATTTATGCCCTGGAAATGGATGCTAAATTGCAAGCAGCAATACTTGTTTGTATTTTTATATAATACACAGAGATTATATCAACAGAGATGAGGTATATTTGTGTGATCTTTAAATAGTTTCTGCATTTTAAATAACATCAATGCAAACAATTTCTTAATTCTATTTGTAAAAGCATTGATTTGCAATCAACCGATTGGAATTCTGCGTAAAAGGCATTTTAAACGTCTTCGAGCGCCATCGTAAATTAATTGATTGCATCGTAATAAATCAATTGCACTGTATTACTAATCTTGTCCCCTCAGTGCTGTTAGAAATGCAAAGCGCTGCTTAGACCTCTCCGAGGAACGATGGAGGCATGAAAATGTTTCGCGTGATACTCGAAGAAGCAAAGGATTGCGATTTGTTCAAGCTACGAAAGCCGTTACCCTCACAATATTCCGGCTGTTTTCTAGTCCCATTGGTGAAAGTCCATGTTTCCCACGCTGGCTTATCCTATTAACCGAGGAGGACGAGTTAACTGGTTATTCAAAAATTCATTCGTACCGAACTAATCGAGTTAATCAGTAGATTTAACACGTACACTGCTAGAAAGTGGTAACAAAAAATTATTGCGTTCATTTTTACTGCGTAACTATTATATATCACAATGTACCTTCCGATTGTTTTTTAATCTTTTTATAAATCTGATTAAGAAACGGAAGATTTAATGGGTTAACGTTGGTTTTTAAATAGGCCGATAATATATTTTTTCTTTCGAGAATTAGCTTATATTATTTCATACATCTAACAGCGTATCTCCTTTTACGATCATAAGCTCACTTGCATAAATAAATCTACAGTTTTTCAAATACGGACTACACCTTTTGAATTACCTCGATAACTATTTTCGTTACTTTTATGTAATATGTTCGTAACAAACATTGTCACGGACTATCCGCGACCGTCAAATTTATGTCGCGGTCTCGCGTCTTCCCGATTTATTTACCGAGATTTTAATATAAAGAAATTCACGGTTTCGGGTCAAACGTGTCTATGCGACACTCCTCTGGGATGAGGCAAATTGACTAATGATTTTGGGCGAATTTTGGAGGTTGAAGAAGGATATCAAGGAAACCTTCTTTCGCAATAAAGACTTTTATCAATTTCTCAAATTCAAGGTGAAAGCCTTAAATTCGAGTTCCTGTCCACCGCGAAGTTTACGTTTAAATTGTTTACTCATCAAACCGATCGATCGCTTGGGGTCCGCCGATACGCAAATTTAATTCGCCTCAAGCTTTCCGAAAACGATTTAGATCGGGACGAATCATGGTCCTCGACGATTTTCCAATGAGCAAATGAATGCGTCTTGGATCCTCCGTCTAAGTCCCGATCAAAAAAAAAACGAAGATGCGGGTTGGGAATTTCAGACAGTCCGGAGCTTTCGATCGCAAATTTAATGCACCTCAAGATCACTCAGAGTGTCTTAAAATTCTTAATCCCTCGGATTCTTCAGAACACCGATACGCAAATTTATTGCGCCTCAGAACATTCACGAGAATCGTAAGCTTCGGAGTCCCTACGATATTCCCAAACTATCGATACGCAAATTTAATGCGCCTCAAATGTTTTAGGAATATCGTGATGTCTATTACTGAATGGAGTAAAACTCGGTTAAGAATATTTACAGAAATGATCGAATCTTACTGGTTAAAACTTAAGCGGAGGAAGATCGACACTGTCGCGAGCGTTACTGTCGCATCTAACTGTAATGAAAACTCGAATAGTAGTGATGGCCGTGCCCAAAAGCACCAATATATATAAAAAAAAATATATTCTAAATTCTACCCCTCCTTAGCTTAAAAATTTCAAGAGTACGACGAGGTTCTGCATATGCGTCTGTGGCATGTGCGTTAGATTTTTGTTTATCTGAGGGTTCTAGAGTCCTAGGCGTCGACAATGAATAGATGCCTTTGAGGACTCTAGGAGCCTCTTGTCGTCTTCTGCTATTAAGCTGCAATATTATGGGTCTAGACTTTTGGGCGTTTGGTTCGCCTAATTTTCTGTTTACTGGAGTTTCTAAAGATCCTTGAGTTTTTCCCTTTCACTATTGCTGACCTAACATTTTGGCAACTGGCATGCAGATGTTAGATTTCGCTCTGGTTTGTTTCTCGATTTACCTTTTCTATAAGCGTAGGGCCGGCGTACGCAACAACGTACCTAGACTGCTACGCCTCTCGCGACTTACTCCATTGTTGCGGCATGAATCATACTTACAGAAATAAATTGTACTGAAATTTAGGGTAATCATTTTCGTAAACCCTACGTATGACAATGTAAAGGAATCGTTGCTCTGAAAGAACAATAATTCATCAAAATTTATTTGTCTGATTAATGTAATAGTTTATTCCCTTGTTTAATCTTCGACGCCGAATTTAACCAAGGTCATTTCGCAAAGAACCTATTATGTAAGACAAATTCTGAACCACCGGAAGTACCGTATATATGTGTGGGGAAAACGGTTTGTACTTTGGGAAGTGCTGTAGAATTACTAAAATACCTTCTACAAATATCTTTTGCCAACACTGAATTTTGATTCTATGAAATTTTTACTTTAACGCTCTTGTTAGCATAACAGCACAGTACTGCACTAGAGTCCACGTTGAAGTATGTGTAGAGTATTGAATTCTGAAAAGACCGGATTATAGAGGGTCAATTTGGCGTGACTCTATTTCTACTGATTCGAATCAGTAGTAGTTATGCTTAAGGAAGTGGAGCGATCAAGATGAAACACCCTATATACGTATATGGTGATGACTGCTGAGTACATTAGGACAAGAATCCGCTGAGTGTGCTCTACAGGCGCGGGTAATTGAACCTGGACTCTGATGAGCGGGGTCACATAGAGGGTGCTTGTGAAATCCTATTACAAACTTCTAGGATCTATAGACCAGTTTAAGTCGGTAATGTTTTGATAAATATTTTACCCACCGAAAGTCTAATTATTTTATTATGAATAATGGGTTACAGAATCGTGTATGTTGTCGATTTTCCTGTTGTTCCACAAATTGTGAGATATTCGTTGTTACACTTAGCCATAGTTTCTATTACTAGGTTGTTCAATAGGTTCGCGGAACGAAAAAAAAAACAAAACGAATTTACAGTGGTAAAAATGAGTTTAAAAGTTAAAGTCTTTAAACTAAGGTTTTAAACTAAAGTTTTTAATTAGACTTTAAACTAAAAAGTTGAACTAAAAGTTAAATAGTTTAAACTAAGAAAACTTTAGAAGTTAAAAAACGCTTCAAATGTTGGGTTTTGTTACATTGTTAGCGAATGCGGCACCTACTGTCCACACAGCTGTTTGAAGCCCAAAACTTTATTTAAAGTATTGCAAAAAAATATTGAAATTTTGGTTCAGTTTCGTATGAAACGTGAAATATTAAAATAACATTTTGGTTGATTTTCTTATGAAACGATGAAATATTAAAATGACGCCGACGTTTTAAGAGTTCTACTGCTGACAAATAGACGGCGCTCGGCGAACTTATTGAACAACTTAATATAAAGAATCTTTATGTTATTATTGCTAAACACGAACGTAAGTCGATTAAAGTCATTCGAAATTTACGTATCACGGACCGATGTTTAAAGACATCATTTCCGTTATACAAATAAGCAAAGATAAATTTTGGTAAAAGTGGGATTCTTTCTGATAATAGTTTATTTTATATCGTGTTTATGGAAGATGAGAGTAAACGAGTGTCCGTGCTGTTACTATTCTGCAGTTCCAATAAAGTCATGCGAAATTGTATCTTCTACTACGAGAGATGTAATCCCGTTTTCTGCTACAGATGTAAACATTGCATTTGTCTAATCATTTTCTGCATTTTTAATATTGGATCCGTTTTGTGTGGATCAATTTGCATTGTAACTCACACTCAGGCCACATTTCGAAAAATATATATGCTGAAATATCCAAATGATCTGTTAGTATGCGTTTCTGATAACCCAAAATAAAAAAAAAACAGTCGAGAGTTTATTAGTCTTATGATAATTATGAGGCTATGATAACAAGATATATTATCGAGTAATATTCGATATAGGACTGCAAAGGGTTAAAAGGTTTGAATCTTTCATTCGTCACACATGTAATACTGGCAAGAAAGTATGACTTTTATTTGAAGGACATCTACGTCTTATTACATAAATAACATAAGGTGTAATCAACAATAAAGCGTTGATACAGAAAGCAAAGTTTGGATATTGTTATGCCAAGGTTTATGCCGTTTTAATGAAACTAAAGACCCCTCCTTGAAGAACAAATAAACGCGCGTAAATCATCTCTGAACGCCAAATCATCATAAATGCCAAACAATGCAAAATTGCGTTCCTCAAAATTTATGGAGCATATATAATTACCGTTCAACGCGATAAACAGTAGCGTTTATTTGAAGGATCGGCGATAAGGAAGAAATCGTCGAACGCTTGTTACGAACGGAGCATATCGCACTGCTTTACACTTGGTGATAAAGAAGTTAGTACTTTTAACTTCTTCGAATTGCTACATTAAAATTATGCGCGCCTTCCTGCCATTAATCGTGTGCTAATGGAATTATCGATTTTACTTACCATCTTGCCTAACAACAACGTGCCACTGGTATTGTAATCGAAGGCTAAGTATTCCCGCAGCTCATGAATTATGGTCTACATTTGAAAAAAGGCACGTATGTATAATTCACGGCTATGGGTCAACGTGTGCATACAGTACACGATAAAAACCGTTATGTAATTAATACTTACTAGCACAAGCGGTTGAATCAATCGTGACGCATATTGCGGGGTGAACATTTCTGAGTCAAGTTACGGATTTATTGACTGTTATGCAAATTTTAGAGTTATTAACGGGTGCTACAATAGTGACTGATAACCGTAGTTCTGTACTCACATGGACCGTAACTTCTTACCATGTTCAACAAATTATAAACCATAAAATTATTATAAAAAGAGTAATTGTTAATAAAAAGAGTGATAATGATTGGCTAATGATTAGAAGAATGACGAATTAGTAACAGCCTAAGATGAAACAGTTTACAAGATATTTTTATAAATTTCATGAAGCGCGCATATGATTAATTACTTAAGATATCATAATATTCCTGCAAAAATCTAATTTAGTTTAGAAATGAAAAGGAAGAATATATTTCCACACCGACGTTTTCAATGAAACTTGAATCAAATTACTTTCTTAATACATGGAGGAAGCCTTTTTCAAATGGAAATCAAACATTTATAACAAAAAGTATGTTAAGCAATTTAGAGTATATAAAATTGTACATGTACTAGCCTGCCTTTCTTTTTGTTCTCATTTTTTCCCCCTATAACATTAATAACACGCACATCTATTTCCACGCTGTAAAGATAAATAAACATTTCAATTTTACCTGCCAATTGCAGCAAATTTCCATTAGGCGGCAAAGTTGCAAGCGCACGAGATCATTAGAATCGACGAAAATTTCTACCTTTCCCTGGAATGCGTTCATTCCTTGGGTGCAGTTGCCCATGCGGCCGCGATTCCTCCTTGTGGCCTAGATAACCATATTTTAACCAATGAGAGCTTATTGTATGGTTGTTGTAATTCCAATCATCTTAGAATGAACACTGTCGTCCGCTTCCTTTCGTGAGCAGCTATTCCACTTTGCAATACTCGCGGCCGACTTTAACATGCACCTTACCCGGTTTGTCCGACAGGCAAATTTTATAGAGCTCCACTGGCGCCGTGTTAATTACTAATGAATCTGCTTTCGAATATAAATAAACCTAATTGAATGCGGGATACATTTTCGACATATCTCAAAAATGTATAAGCTTCAGAGTATAATATCAGCCATTATGTTCGTGCCAATTTATTTTCTACTATTTTATCGTGTTATATAACTATTTTGCAGGTCGGCAAAATTTATTTATTTATTGCAAATGATAATACGTCGTTCGTGTGTAACGTTTTGTGTGTTTACTTGTGGTATGGGCTTTATAGCTGAAGCATAATGTAATTTGTATCATAGTCATAAGCAAAGAACTTGATGACTTAAAACAGCAATTACGTTGAAATGCAATTTACGGAATATTTAGGGCCGAATATTTACTTAAGAAGTTTACTATCCTATTAAGTGACTGTACTTGTAACATTCATCACTTATTAGCAATTATTTATGTTTCTGACATTTATCCTCTTCCTCTCGAGGTACCGATACTAACGATAAGAATTTATTTTAACCGTAGTTTTGTGATATAAGTCTGTAAGATTAATTTTTATAAGAAACTATTGTATATTAATCATAAAATTTTGTTGAACATATTAGGTTTTTCTTGACTTTTGCATATACATTAAAGCGTAAATGTAGTATGTAAAAATATATAATACAATTGTAAATGTGTGATAGGTGACAAAAAGAAACATAAAAAAAACTGCAGGAAGAAACTGTCATTTCGATACGACGAATACTATTATATGGTTGTATATTTAATTCTGCAAGACATCATATTTTACGTTATCGTTGTATAGTTTTACAATTACGCATTATTATGTGTTAAATAATATACAATATGTAAAAGTAGTGCACTTTTACTTTAATCGTTGAGAAAAGAAGCTGATGTGTATTTCGATCCCATGTTCTTTGATACTTACACTCATGATTAGTGCCTTATAGTCTTTACAACTTTAAATATCTATGTCGGCGGTATATCAAGCAAGCCAGAAAATTAGGGCTGCATAACTGCGAAAAAGGAGTTCACTTTTTCTTTACGATTATTTGTTTCCTTACATTTGTAACTGAATAAGGGAAATAACTGCTGTTCGAATCGTGATCGTGGCCTTTTCATAGTTTGAATCGATATCCTTATCCTATCTGATACTTACATAAGAAAGGTAGTGGATCAATGATTTATCTTGCTGCGGGCTGTGAGAACAAGACGGCTCGTCACGGATTCCATTAATTTACTACGCCTTCTAGCGCAATGATGTAAGGTTTAGGTCCTGCCCATTGTATATCCAGAGTTTTTATTGCCCTTTAGAGTTTCTTTCAATCGTTATGCAAGAGGGTCATGTTCCTAACAACGAAAGGGCCAGGATACTTTGAATGAGTTTGTTCCATGTAGTGTTTCCAACTGCAGGATTAGTACGATACTTTTCTTCTGCGTAGCATTTTTGCTCGATTCGGAGCAACTTTGTTTATTGGAAACTTGGTTTATTAGAAATCAAATTCGTAATTTGCCAAAGCTTACATGCATTGGAATTTGGTATTACATAATCATAGATTTGAAGATAAAATAGAAATTTTCCAAATATCGTAAATAAGCGATGTAGATTTCCGTGCCGTGTATTTCTATGTTATATAAGGTAAGATATAAGGTTTTGCAAAAATATCTTACAAATTCGAGAAAGAAAATTTTACATATCAATATAAAGGTACTTGTTACTATCTTAGGTATTAACGGTAAGGAATGTCTGAGCAAGTGATCACTAGATATTTTATTACTCCATAGAAAACTCAACGAAAGGGTGACCAGGCAACGAGCTAGTCAAATAACCATAAAACATCTGGTGAACGAATACTTGCTCAGATCAAAATTAATTACAACGCGGAAAAACTCTCAACGAGACCATCAGCACTGCCCTTGTGGCACAGTTCCACAAAACTGGCATTTCAATGGTAGTTAAATAGCCAACGAAAAAGACTTCTTTTTGAACGTTAACAGAACTAGCAGAAAATAGGGAAAAATAATTTGTAGAACAATAGTCCAGACCAGCGGTGTCTACAACATTGACAATAAAACATATTGACATTAAAATTTAATGTACGATCTCAAATATTGCACAAATTCGACAGTTGCGTGGGCGTAAGTATAAGTGCGTGCGGATATTTTTTGCAGCAAATGCTTGAAATATAGTAAATGCGTGCACCTACCAGTCTGTGCGTGCCTATTGCCAAAATGTTATTGTCAGTTCAATATGAAAAGCTAGAAGATGTCCTAGAAAATGTTCACATTTTCTAAGCAATGCATTCTAAATCATGTACCAAAATGAATTCACTTACAAGTTGAAAATTATCCTTAATGTATTGTAAATAAATTTACTGTAAACATTAATTCGTGTATAATGTCCTTTTATTGGAACATATACATGAAGATAGTTTAGAACTAAAACAATGAAAGAAAAGTAGATTAAAATAATCTTCGCATCAGTAATTCAATCCGACGCGGCAACTGCACTCTTTGGAGAAATAATTTTGGTGAATGATAGAGACGTCAAATATAGCATAACGTTGTCCGTGACCTGTCGATATTTTGAGTTAATTATATGAATCGGATCAACGAACGCCGCGCTAGATATGTGTATGTATTCAGCTTACTTGTGATTCGACCATTCAGACATTCGATTTGGAACCATCGAGCGCGTAGTACGCACAAGGCCACGAGAAACCGAATAGTCAATTGATGGTTTAGCGAAGAGAAATCTTCCTACGTCATGCAGACCGTATAGAAAAATGTCTGATCTATCTCATATTCTTAATGTGATTTAACCTTCTTCAATCTAAGAAATTTTATGTGCTTTTTTACCAGTCAAGGTGTGATACAGTTTATATTTAGGTTATATTCTAGAAAATGAAAAAAAAATTGGTCGTGAATTTACTAGTTCACATGTATCGATTATTGCATAGCATCAATAGTAAAAGATATAATGTATATCCATACTCGAAGTAAGATTATAGAGGGCTAATTTTCTTCGTAATTCATGAACCACGGCACTGAATTTTTGTTAGTAGCAATTTTTGTTACTAATTTTCGTTTCAACCGAGAAACCATTACTTTATTATACTTATTATTTATTTACTATTACTTTATTACTTATTATATTATCCTTTGGAAATCAAGTTTTTCTTTATCGTAGAAGTGTTCTCAGGAATTAAATTTTGTGCAAAGAATAGCTTGGTAAATTCTTCAATGTCAGTTGACGTGATTAATTGTTCTCTTGCGACTATTACTCCTATAAATTGAAGTAATTATTTCTTAAATATGTACATAAAGTTACTATTATACATGAATTTGTGTATACACTATGTGTATTTATTGCAATAAGTATAAATATTTTTTATCATAAATAAGCATTCTATGTTATTTTAAGTTATTTGATATCGTTCTACATTCAAGTATTATTATATATGTGCAATAAAATTTTTTCATCGAAATAATAACATTAAATATTATATCACATATTTTTATTCTCTTAGACTTGAATTGCATAAAGGTGATATTGATTCGCAAAAGGGTAATTTGAGGTGCAAAAGGTATTTGCGAGTTTGTAGAATATAATATATTCTATTATAATATATTATACACAATATTATTGTGTACAAGAATATAAATATAGTTTTACATGTAAATATGATATTTAAAAATGATTAAGTAAAGTCGGATGTTACCATCATGCGAGTTATTGGTTTCTTTATCCAAAGAAAGTTTATTCTTGTGATTGTAGTCTTCGGCAAATTCAACAAATAAGTTAGAATTTACATTGGTAGATAGCACTGGCCTAAATATAATCCAATGTAGCAGAACAATAGTTCCAATTGTATGTTAAATGTGAGTATGATATGAGTTGAACACTCGTGAGTGGTACAGGAGTAAAATAATTGGTCTTGGTGGTAATAAGGTTGAAAGAACGTTCTATTCGGTTCTAGAGCCTATTTAAATAAATATTTATTCAAAAGCGACGTTTCGAACGCCTCAGCATGTTTCTTATCAAGCTGCGGAGAGAGAAAGAATATACTGGCAAACAAATAGAGCAATGCTGTAGCATAAATCAATATATTATACAGCAGAATGTGCGTGTAACGTACCTTATAACTAACGGTTATGCAACGACTTACATGGTCAAAGTAGAGTAAAAATAAATGTAATAATTTTGAATAAATAATTATTTAAAAAGGCTCTTCACCGAATAGAACGGTTTTTCAACTTGTGAAAAGTGTTTTTACATATATCTGCAGGGTCTAATTAAGAGATGTACGTTATTTATACGATGCATTACGATACTATCCACAGAAACCGTAACTTTTAAATGTTTTATGAACATATTCCTTTACAGATTTAACTGCTAGTTTAAATTTTCAGATAAATCGTGGTAGTTTTATACGACGATAGAAATATATTCCATTGTTTAAATTTGCTCTTGCAATTTTGGTTAATTAATATGTCTCATGGATGTTAATTATTCATGATTGTTTCACACTGCTACATTATCTGATCATTCAAATTGTGAGAAAATAGGAAAGCATTTTTTGACTTACAAGAATAGGATTATTATCGCTTATATCTTTGCTTAGTTAGGTACATCAATAATAGTGAAAGTAGCTTAGAAAATTATTGTTTTAGAAAGCATCCTACGGAGATATTATTATTCAAAATTGTACGATGGTACGCTTATAAAAATGACTATAAACTACATGTTAGATTATTCGTATGATACTTGCACGATCAAATTCTCATTGCGCTCATTGCTCTCATTACAAGATTAGTGTGCCGACTAGCTTACACAAGCCCAGTAAATGTTCTCCAGCAGCATTTTCTATGACAGAGCTATCCAGTTCACTTTCCATGATTGTCGCCTTGGATGAATACAATTTCTGACATTCACGTCGCAGGAGAAATTTTTCCAGTCTTGTAGTTTGCCGTTGTATATTGCTATACAAAGGTGACAGCAAACAATTTATCAAGAACAGAAAGAGACAGGTCAAAAGCGTAGCGAGGCAAGACGGATATTTAAAAACCAGTCTAAAATGTATCGTCATTAATTTTTTTACTTTCATTCTTTTATCCAAAATACTTTTTAACGTATTGATGACATTTCCTGATCAAATTGGAACCGAAACAATGTGATTACAACCACATTTATTTATTCAATATATATTAAATAATTTATTTGATTATAGTTTTCATCGAATTGCGAGTATGCGTTGTTAAAGGAATTCATAAAATATCGCTACATATTGTCGTACACGTAGAATGTAAGTTATACTTTCACACTTTCCGTTGCATGCATAAGTCGCGCTGTGACAATAACGAAAAAGAAGACACGATTCAAGGAACGCTTGCGAGCAAGAAGACACGACTTGAGTAACGCTACCAAAAAAGGAGACACCGTTACCAAAATGCTCCAAAGCTATAATCATGGTACTTTTACTGTGCTCAATATATACTACGGACTCAAAGATTCCGAGCTGTTAAACGCTTGCAAATATTAGTCAAGTATGTTACAAATATAACTTCCTTTATCAATTTATTATATTATTATAAAAATGTTATGCTACACATGTTGTTAAACACAATGTTATGTTAAACATAAGTAATGTTTACCGAATAAATGATGTCGGAAAGATTACTAGATAGTCATCGAAATTGTTTGTTATAGAATTAATTATAGTTATTCATCTGTTTGCTTAGTGACCAGATATTTATGAACAGTAATGTACGTGGTTCCTGTGGCGACATCGGGCCGGAAAGAGTTAATTAACGTATTTCTCAGACGAATCTAAAAATAAACGCAAAGTAAAAGGATGATAAACCTTTTTACTTCCATCTTTACACGATAAATTAATAAATGCAGATAAAGTGAGTTGTGAAATTATCAGATACTATAAAGAAAGTACCGAATGACTCATAACAGGCAGTGAGGTAACAGATAGGAAACGTTACGTAGCGGACAGTAGAATGTAGATAGTAAACGGTATGTAATTACCTTTTGATACATTTAAGATTTTTCATTTGTTTTGTATAGTTTATGCAAATATTAAGCACATTTTCGATACTTTTTACTTCTAAAGTATCATTATAAGAGCTTGTTACGCTAATGGCTCAGAAAGTGATTCGAATCCAACTGACGTTCGATATTAACTCTGCCCTTATGCAAAATACACTTCACAAGGTAACTCGTCTTCATAAAGAACCCAAGGT
>JBCFXI010002936.1:0-14327 GCA_038496175.1 Ampulex compressa
TAACACGTTGAGTGCCACGTCAGTCACCGGTGACTGACACTGACCTTTCCGTTCAGGCCGCGTCAGTCACCGGTGACTGACAGTGTAAAATACTGTAACACGATACCAGCGCGCGTACCCTAACCGGGATTTCCTTCTATAACCGCGTGGCACTCAACGTGTTAAACACTAAACCTACCAGCCGACATCCAGATATATTTAGGCGTACTAAATATATCCTTAAAAAAAAAAAACAAACAGAGAACAATTTCAACAGATTACTATATCCTTATGCTGCAAGAAAATCATGGAAAACCTCGGAGAAAACACCCCGTCTCAAAATCCAAAGGTTAAAAAAAAAACGATCGACCGGTCCGGTAGTTTTAATGTTAAAGCAAGGAGAGAAATAAAAGAGCAACCATTATCCGGAAGCATCACCCTCTGGCCCACCCCCCCGCAAGAACCCGCCCCTCGATCGCTCCGGGGCTTGTACTAACCGTTGGCTTGTGTGTGTTGCAGCAGCCGAAACCCGGTGAGCCGCTCTACGCGCAAGTTAACTTGGAGAAGAAAAAGAAGCGGCAGTACGAGCTGGGGGTGGGCCAGGGCACGGTCGGTAACGCGCAGGGCGTGGCCGGCACGGGGGTGGCGCCGACTGGCCAATGGGTGGCGGACGGAGTGGGCGTGCCCGACGGATCCGCCGCGACGTCGGCGGTTAACGTGCCGCCGAGCTCGACGGCGGCGTCGGCCGGCGACTCGTGGGTATAACACGCCCTCGATTCGGCTCACGGGGCCACCAGGAGCCTCCGACTCGCCGAGTCGAAGCCTCCGCCGAGCCTGTCCATGTGAGAGCTTCGAGGAGGACGCCTCTCACCGCCGTGAGGTTTGTTCCCCTCGATTTTTCTAGACGCGGATCACGGAGGAAACTCGAAGACTGGAAAGGGCATTTCGCGGAGGATCGAGCGCGCTCTCTCTGGAGCGGCCGGGACGAGGGAGCGCCTCGAGGGACGGTCCTTACGGAGCTTTCGATCGTCCTCGTGCAACCGATCTCTCCGGAGATCGCAGCCAAGAGGATCGCCCTTAAGGCGCCGACGAAGGACTCGAGAATGGTTTTCTTTCTCCGCGTCGAATCGCGGTGGAAGGTGGGGGAGTTCAGTTTGGACAGTGGAGGGAGCCTGTCGGGGGCGACAGGGATCCTGGCTGGCCGAGGCTATGAGGGAGGTCGTACAAGGTATAGTTCCCACGAGCTTCTCCGAGCGGACGGACGTTTTTGTACCGGGCTAAGCTCTCCGATAATCGCGGTTGTCTCGGTCCTAGAACCCCGCACGAGACTTCGGGCTCGCGGAAGTCCCGCTCGAGTTTTACTCACTTCGCAACCTTGAGTTCGGTGTACGATTATTGGTTAAGCGACTCGTCCGACCACATCCGCAGCAGTAGTCGCACTAATGGCTCTAAACCTTCATTGCACAATTCTAAATTAATATATGTATACATATATACATATATATGTATATGTATAATCTACAGGTATATGTATATTTTAAGACGGCATCTCCGGGAACGATGTGGCATGCCGATCGTCGTAAAGTACTACTAAGGATAAGTAGGCGGTATTATATACATATATATTTGCGTGCTTGCGCGCATCGTATTGCAGATATACGAAGATATAAATGAATGAATATATTATATAGATATATATATATATACATATATATATACACACACACGGCCAAATACGCTCACACGTAAATGGAGACACACGCGTAGGGATAGTATCTTATTGTATTACGTAAACTTCTGAGGCTGTGGGTGTGGCATAAGGATGGTGATCTATGAAGCTGCACTGTTTGCAACGTACGTCGCTGTTTTTACGGCGCATGATCATAGGAGATATTGTTTCAAGGGGTGAAAGCGTGTGCCTGCGGATGCTCTCTAACGGTGTCTCGGTCTGCCTGTTGCCTGCATGTCTGTCTGCCTGTCGAGTGTGAATAAGGTTAGAATCGAGGATGAAAGGAGGACGAGGGGAAGCTGCGGAAAATGTCGCTCCCTCGATAAACTCGAGTCGCTTCGTCGAGGGTATAGGATGAGATCGTTGCGTTCGATCGCTGGCGCCCGACCCATTACTATTATTAACGACATTACCTAGTATTATCATTATTTTCACTTTTATTATCGAATAACCGATGGTTACGTTACTATACAAAGATAAGGAGTGAGGCGGTAATGCCCGTCCCGCCGACCACGTGCCGTAACACGCGACGTGGCGTAAATAGAGAGCGAGTATAACGAGAATAATGTTTAACGTTATTGAATGGTTACAAGGAGACGTATTAATAGTCGATATACATATTATATATATACATATATATATACAAAATAAATATATCCTTGTTCTATTTCTTAAATGATATTACGACAGTTGACGTGTGTTCGCGAGAGATTCAGACGGATTAAGGTAACACCAAGATACTAGGCGAAGCGCGGAGATCGTTCTGTATGTATAAATCTTAGAGAGGATGAGAGATAGAGAGATATGTAGCGAGCAGCGGTCCTCGTGCCTCTGCGTCCAGTCGCGTCACTCGTGACAGAAACGACCAGCCCGAAACCACAGCCAGACCAGCCCTCGATTCTCGTCGACGCTCGGTCTCATTCTCTCGTCGGTGTTCAAATCCCATCCTCGCCCGTCCCATCGCTCTCAGCCGTGTACATAATCTCATCGTCGATGCGCCCAACGTCCTGAACGACATCGCGAGCTCACGAACGAGAGTCGAGGCCTTGGTTTCTCGACTTAAGCTGGACCGTGCGAGGACCGCTGCTCGCGCGACTCGGCGTCTGTATTGCCGTTGTTCCATCACGTATTACTCGCTAAACTCCATGGTGAACGTTCTCGAGGGGGGCTGAGCGTTAACTTAGAAGGAGCGTTAACTTAGGAAGCCGCTTATCGTCCCAGTGGACCGCGCGGCCGGAGAATCGTGCTCGAACGAGACGACAGACCCACTCGCCTCTTCCTCGTAACGATGGGAGGGGCATCCTTCGAGCTTACCGTTCGGACTGCTAGCAGCCCCGTTACGCCCGTGATATAGCGTGATATAGCGAGTGCCACGCACTGGCACGAATCTTAGAGGACTCTGGACCACTCAGCTCAAAACGACGACACGGCCCCGTGGCGCGCGCCTCGTGCCGGTATTTTCCATTCGAGAATCCTTTTCTCCGCGTTGCGCGCCTCTCGTTGGAGAACCTCCTTCGTCCGAGGAGCCGAGGTACTTCGTTCGGGAGCTTTCGGCTATTCCCGATCACGGTCGAAGGAGGGACGCAGGCTCGATCGTAGATCATAATCGACTTCCGTGTAGGCCGCATCGATGAGCCGTTCTTTCATCCCGTAAGGTGTGCACTTGACTTAAGTAGTATTAATGGGGAATTTTTACCGCCAGATCGAAGCTCAGCGTCTCCCCTTCGACTTTTAAAACTGGCGGGAGAGGAAGGTTCGAACATTGCGGCCCAAGATACCGGCATCGAGATGCGATATGCATGCAGCCGTGAGGTATCGTGCGTTTATTTGTACGCTCGCATCGATGCAAGTTCGCGCACGTTGCGAATTTAGACGGGTCCCGTGGACGATGGGACGACCGTTGGAACTTTGTTTCTTTTTTTTTTACCTCCTTCCGCGCAGCTTGCAGACGAATTGCAAGTGCGCGCGCACTAGAGCGCTGGATTGTTGACGGGACGTGGGAAATTGTTACGTACATACAAAACACCGCTGAATTCCGATGCGCGCAAGTTTCTCCTTTGACTAACGTACACCAGAGACAGTTGGGCGAACCGACGCGCTCGATCGATTGACCCGAACCGAGATTTTGATATCCGCTTTTTATTCTTTGTGCGTACCTTGCGAACCGACGTTTATAATTTTCTACGAAGACGAACGAAGAGGAGAAGAGGAATAACAAAAAAATAAATAATAAAATAAATAAATAGATACGATGCAACGGATAACGACGTGGAGGAAAAAAAAACGAAGAAGACTGTTCAAGACGATTTTATATATAAAAAAAAAATAGTGTACCGAGTGAAATGATCAACAAACAAAAATATATGCATCATTCCAAGGTCGGGGAGCGTAAAATGACGCAGAGACACTGTCGGTGAAATTAAACGAGGATCATTTGCATGGATACGTGCGATGACACGGACCGAATCGAACGTCCTCGATCGTCGATCGAGTGATCCCACGCTGAGGGGTATGTGTCGATCTGATAAAGAGCTCCCACAATTTTCGATCTCTTCTTCATCGCGGATCATCAAAGTAATTGCGTTCCACTGTCCGAAATTTGCGAGCGTAATTTTCGCACTCGAATTTTCCGCTCGTCGTCGATATTATAAATCAAAAATTCGCGATTTTATCAGCGCGTTCAGTGTACGGAGTCACTCGATCCACGAGCCGCGTTACTCGTGAACGTTTGAAAAGAGCAATCACTCTCCCACTTCGATCCTCGCAATCTCCCACCTCATTGTATTATACGCATAAAGCGTTAAAACGTCGTATTAACGCGGAAAACACGTTTCTTCGTATTAACGCGAAAACGCCCGTTCGAACCGGCGAATTAACGCTCTGCACATTACCAGCGATGCGGCTATATATTTTTCGACGATGTTACTTCTTTCAGATGCGTTTTGTACCGGCGTTTTTTAATTTAGCGCAGCAACTTGCCCCTTAGCGATCGCTTTTTCGCTACTTAAGTAGGAAACTACGACGTGGATAATCTGGCGAGCACATTTAGCGCCTTGCCTTTTTTTAATTTCTTTCTTAGGAAAAATCAAAAGAGCACCAAAGCTATGAATCCTTTTTTCCTTTTACGTCGATGATCAATTTTTTTTTGCGAAAGAGAAGGATGACACTCTGCGATCGTTTAGCTCGCTTCGAATCGAAAGCAGGAACGAGGAGTTGGGAGGGCAGAGTGTCGTCTTTGCAACGAGCCAAGCGTACGTTTTCGTCACCTCATAAACGTTTACACCCTCGAGCGTTAGGATTAATTTTGTATTCCGAGACGTTCGCATAATCACTTGTAGCTGCCATTCGTCGGACGGCGGTATAAGGACGAGAGAGAGAGAGAGAGTGAGAGTGAGAGAGTGAGAGAGAGGGAGAGAGTAAGTGCGCCGTGTCACACCTCTCACAGATCGAACAAATTTTTGCCTTCGTAGTTAAGGGTTCGAACAATTCATACGCATTCTTGTATACACTACTTACGAAGACACCGACCAAACGTTGTTAGTTCTTTATTTGGCAGCTTGGCTCAATTTTGTCCGAATCGAATGCGTATACAGCGGGACCCTTCGTATCCCAGTAGTTCGACCGCGGGTTCCAAAATAGTTTGATACCGACCATATCTCCATCGCATCTTTACACACGCAATTCACGTTTGGACAATTGAAACCGATGTTAACGAGATTCAGCCTACGATTCTTATGGGGAGTTCGTCGAGGCGTCGCACTTTTTTTACGTTTCACGCACTTTTTCACGTTCGCGCGATCTATCAGCTTTTAAGATACCTTTACACCCTTTTGTCGAAAATCATATGCGCCGGCCTAAAGCTTTACATCCGCAAGCCACGAACATCGCCTGTCTCGAGGTAACGGTTATTTAACACTGGAACTACCCGTCACTGTCCAGACACACTTGTCTATCCAAAATATATTTTAGAAAGAAAAGGAGGACAAGCAAAATGCCGACGGATCAATATAGCGATCTGCGTGCAACAGTAAAATCGTGGAAGATCTCGAAAATGCACCGTCATAAAATAGTGCTATCTTTCTACCAAACAACCAATCAATTCTTTTTGACCACTCCGGTAGTTCTAGCGTTAAAAGGGAAATTCTCGATATTCGAATCGTCTGGGGGATTATAAAGATTTCGATGCAGCATGAAAAACGTCGTTTCGTCGTTTTTTACGTCAATATACGGAACAAGAAGGCTCGATCGGGACAGGGGTCAATTTGAGTTCTCGCCCACCACGGAAAAGGAAAAAAAACAGATCGGCGCCAAATCCTTTCTCCTCGGTTGTCAAACTTCACCGCGATTAATCGTCGGTGTATCAAAAGACTGATAGCGTTAAATCCCGAATGCTTAGCATCTCCCCGGGGTGCGTTTGTTCGCGATTAGACTTTAACGAAGGGTCAGGAGGCCAACTCGCCTCCTGCCGCAACGAGGAATGGGAAGAATAACGGAAGGGCCCCATAAGAATTAACCGAGACGCCAAAGGCTGTCGTGACGCGCATTAGACCAAGATTAAATATGTCGGCACACCCTCCCATTCGGGGATCCGCAGTTTTGGCGGGAAGTCGGCTAACGGCACTGCGCCTGCGCGATTCCCGTGGCCGCTTGACGTGCAAAGAAAAATAAGAGAAACGGAAAAGGAGGCATTATACGGCGAGAAAAAGAGAGAGAGGGAGAAAGAGAGAGAGAGAGCGATAAAGCGATAAGAAACGTATTCACATACATTACATGTACACACACGCATAACGAATAGAAATGATAGGCTATTGTGCTGCATACATATTTAAATTAAAGGAGCATTAAATAAGCATGGATGTGCATCTTAGATGTATTAGAGGAGTTTCACCACACGTTTAGTATTAATTATAAAAACGTTGTAATCCGACGTGAGGGGCGGAGGAGGAGGAGGGGTCGGGCGAAACGAGGAGAGTTTCCTCGGTGGATCATATCTTCCACGCGCGGCCCTTCGGCGAGCTAACTGGATTTCTCGACCCTTGGGTTTGTTTCCTTTCTCCTGTTTGCGTTTCGAGTTGGCTCAGCGCATTTCCCGGTTTTTGCGGTACGAGAATGAAGGAGAGAAAGAGGAGGAGAGAGAGAGAGAGAGAGACAAAGAGAGAAAGAGATCGAGGTGGAAAGGTCGATGACGAAGGTCAAAGATGGTCCATGACGCGCCGATGCGCGCGCATCCTCCATAGCCGTAGGCCGTGCGTTGTTCGTGCATTACTTCGTTAAGCGTCCCCTTACTGATACTAGTTTAGGTAAGTGTACAGGTCACGATTTAAGCGTAAGCCCCCTGTTTCTTTTCCTTCTTAACCCTCGCACTCCAGCCCAGAACCATAAATATATACGACGCGATATTGCACGTCGCGGCGTACATTTGGTATATATCGATTTTCGTATATATATTCGCCCTTCGTATATATCGATGGATCAGCGGGGGCGTATATAGGCGCCTTTAGGATTTAAAGGGTTAATGTCGTAGTCGCGAACTCGTCACTCGGAGGGTCGTTTTTTCTCGAAACGTTTCTCGCACCGAGCTCGCCTGGCAGCTCCTTCTCTTCCCCTCGTATTCAGGAATGCGGTGGGAGTATCATCGTTTATTTAACTCGTACGTGTTTACGCAATTTATTGAGAAGGCAGTACTAATAAAGTAGGTATCATTTTTAAGAGGGGGAAAAGAACATATTGTCATTATTTTATTGACGTCGTATTATTTATATCGAAAGAGTACCACGTATATACAATAATTATTACGATAAAGACCGACTAGTGTATTTCAAACCCGACTGACAACAATTAAAGAATTTAATTGCGCTGACCGACCGTCTCTGTTCATTATATCCGCATCCCTAGGTAAGGAGCCGAATCGCCTGGCCGACAGATGGATACGAGGCTGCGAATCTTCATCGAACGTTCATTATATGATAATAAAGCTGTAATAAAAAAAAGAGTACCGTGCAATGAAAATAACGATGGATAGGGTGTTATTAATTATTTTTCTTTTTAAAGCGACAGAAACTTGCTTGGAATAGGAAAGAATAACGATTTATTTCTTATATTTTATCACTATTTTTTTTTTAAATATGTTTGTACGTGAAACACAAGACCCAATTTCTTTATTTTGTTCGACTGAATTTCGACAAATAAGTATTGCACCTCTACGGTTAGCTAAAGCGATATTCGGTTTAAAGCTACGTCATTACCTGTGATCCATATTTGTTCACGAACGATAATGAACGATCGCCTAATTACAATCAGCGAAAGGTCGCCTAATCGTTTTTCGATCAAACACAAATGTTCCCGTCGATCTTAGTTTATTTTAAATCCCGCTCAAGTGTGTTCAATTCTCCCATTACCATCCATAATCCAATCCTTCGATCCGATCCATCCCCCGTAATTCGTCGTCCCTTTCCTCCCACGCGGATAATCGAATTCGAGATTCATTTCGCCTCAAAGGTAACCCTTTTTGCGCTTCCCGGAATTCAAGAAGTACCAGGGATATTTTTTGGACTCCGCGACGAACGAACGAGGATTCGAGGTCCCTCGGCAAGGGCTAATTGTTAATTATGACGCGTATTACCGTGCGAATTGACAATTTGCGATGTTAAAGGGCCCACGAGCGCACGAGCATCTCTCCGAACGAATCGTCCTCCTTTTCCAATCGCATGGAAATTGTTTCGCGCTACGCCTCCGACGGTGCACGACTATCGAGGATTAAAACAAGTTAAAACCCAGGTTGGCCCATCGCAAAGGACGGACGCGTGCCTCGCTTTCCATAAACCGTTTTCGGCCGACGAAAACATTTTTATTTTAGACTCCAACGTCGTCGAGGTATTTGCATTCGCCTGCTCGATGCTCCGCGACTGAAAATCCGGGGAAAAAGGGGTCACGGCTTGTTCGGGACAGCCCCGATCGGGGGGATTTTCAATTTTTGACATCTTCGATTTTGCACTTATTTTCACCCTCCATCGCGCAAATTCGCATTAACCCAAATGTCGAATGATTTGGCGTTGATCAATTTGCTTCGACGATTGGACGAGCAATGGATATCGAATCGAGGATGTTTCTAGCAGCAAACGACAGTTAAATATATAAAATAACACTACGATGAAGGTAGTTTTTCTAGGATTTTCATTCGATGAATTAATACGTTCTCTCGACTGAACCAATTTGGAGTAAATTATTGAGGTATTCGTGTTTCTCAGAATGGTGCATTCTCTATAGATATCCGGGCGTAAAAAGTGGAGGAATGCATTTTTCAGCGGTGGATAAAAATACGCTCGGTGAAAATCGATGATATATCGACACGCGCCTCCACGTGTCCCAAGAAAGAAGGGCTGAAAGAAAAGGCGGGGAGCGATACGAGGTAGGTGAACGATTGTGCTTTACCAGAGAACTGTTTGCGGTTCAATGAGTATGACCACCTGCACCGCGAGATAAGAACCCGCGGCTATAAGCGCATATTGCTGAACCCATCATCCCCTCATCGAATTTAACACATCATTTTTTTTTGAAAAATCAAACCCAAACCGCTGACCTACATATCGATCAGTACGTAAAGGTTCTACCTTCGGTCATCGCAAAAATCGCCAAAAAACAGTTCCGTATATTTTTAGTTTCTCATCCCTGCTGTAACTTCTGCTTCATGACAAAATACAGAATTTTGTGCGCATATAGAGGCTGTCGCTCACTGCGATATAATAGCGCCCTTCTTTATTTGCGTACGTTTTTATATCCTACACCAGGAAAGATCGAATCAGGGTTTAAAATGACATAATGCTTGATGTAGAGGTAATCATTACGCGGGCTGAATTGGAGATACGAATGTGGGGCGAAAAGTAAGGATGGCGAGGTCAAAGGAACGGGGCGAATTAAGTCGGTAAAAATAACCCCTTGACACGAGAATCGTCTGCCAGGATTTCTCTGGCACACGATCAACTGCTGGTATCAATATTCCTGCCTCTGTAAGCGATAATATTATTCCTCATTTCTTTCGCGTCGATCGAGGATGCACTCCAGTTGTCCCCCAGGACATCTCCTTTTTCACCTCTTTGACGATAATACTCTCTGTCCTTTTGTAGACCGTTAAGCGGGTGATATTATTCCTTGCAGCGTCGCTCGAGCGCCCTTACCGCTGGAGATTAAGATCGAATGACGCAATCCAAACTGAAGAGCTTCCGTTAAAGGTAGATTAAGTGTTTAAAATACCCTAGTTTCGTGCCGCGCCTCAGCTACGTCCAGAAGGTCGCGGTGTTGGATTAAAAAATATCGGGGTCCCTTGCGCGATGAGATCGAATCAACGCGACTTTTAGCATCCTTCGCACAACGTTTCGGCGCTCATCGAATCGTATCCTTAAAGGTATTAGTAAAATCTCTAGTTTTGCTAGCTAACTCTCGATGATCGTAAGACATTAATTTTATATTACTAATCACGGTATAAGTTGCTCATATAAATACAAAATAATCCAATAAATGTTAAAATTGAGATTTCAAATCATTGATGATATTATTGATCGAAGTCCAGTTATGAGAATAAAGGAAAGCAGATATTTAACGAACAGTCCTTGATTTTACTTAATTTCTCTGTAACGCAGAATATTTATAATTATTTACAAACGAATGGTTGCATATATCCAGGTTTTATTTTTCATACGTCATATTATGTTATATGTATATATTTTTCACATTATTGTATTACAAGGCGCAGGCCAGTTGTAACTATGCAAATACATACACGCGGTTTGCGATGGAAAAGTTCGATCAGGTATGTTCCAGGGGATCCGCAGGAAGCCTTCGCAGATGCAGAAACAATCGCGTAGCCTTCCGTCGGGCGGTTTCCATCGCTTTAAACAGATTCCATCGAAATCAATCGACAGCTCGTATCGCGGACTCTTTCTCGTTTCACACCCTCGTGAACAAACCACCGCCACCCCCATGCGCCGCCCCTACCGCGAAGGCTCTCTGTACCACCGTGAAAGGATCCTCTCGCAGTTCGACATCGGCTACGAAAACCATCAGGAGCACTGACGTAAGCAACGCGCCTACGATCGGTTGAAAATCATCCAAGCACAGTTTCATCTACATCGAACGCACTTCAATCGTCGAAGTTAAAAATCTCGATACGCGGCTCGAGTCTCCATCGAGGATTCTAAACCACGATAAAGGCTGCGCGATTATAATCCTGTTATTAATCAAGCACCGCGAGAGTAATTCATCGAACTATCGTGAAACCTTCTGGGATCACTGGGCGTGTAAGTAGAAATGTCTGATTCGTGGGAGAAAGAAAGAAAGAAAGAATTCGTGAAATCCTTAGTGATATTACAAAAAAGAAATTCGCGAATTCCAGTGAGAATAAATGTGACAGCGATTAACCCATTAACTGCCAAATGCTTTTTTTATTTTTGGCTGGATAATTTACACACACGCACACACACACACACACGCACACACACACACACACACACACACATACACACACACACACACACACAAACGTACACACAAAAAGTTCTGTAACAGTATTTGTGTAAAATTCCAAAATCCCCTAATGGAGATCGTGGCAACTAATGGCTGAAACTCGAGTCTAATCATACGTAAACGCGTGTATGTAATAAAGCTTGAGAGGAGGATCCATCCGAGCGGTTGGAAGGATGACGGACCTGAACGACAATAAAGTGTCCTCCGAGATGACCAAGAAGTCCTTGGAGTTCGCCAAGAAGGAGCTGCGGCTCATTCTTGGGCGGATGGACGAGCTGAGACTTCCCAGCAGGGCGGTGAAACTCTTCCGTGCGCGTTCGCGGCTTCGAACCGGCGGGATTAGGCTGCGAGTCAGGCACCTGTGGATCCTCTTAATCGTGGCCTGGTTCCTCGGCCAATTTGCCTGGAACTACGTCCTGGCGTATCGATACGATAAGGTGGGAAATACTTTCGATCCTCACGCAAACCTGCGATCGCTCATCGGCCATTAAAATATTCAATTCGGGACTTCCAGGCTTCTGTCTTCATTTAAATCCTGGAAGCGCCATCGAATATTCCGCTGTCTCTCTGAGAAAAAATGTTGCTCGATGTGTCGTTACAAATATATTTGTAAATCACTGTGGCTTATCATTGTGATGTATTTTATAATTTATGCGTAGTTTTGTTTTTTGTAATCTTTTTTCACGACAGTGAACCCGTTGCAAAGGAAGCTTTGATTTGTACATTTTTAATTGTGATTTCTACAAAGTTATTAGGAACTTTATCGAATATTCGTGAAATCGCTGTATTGAGGGTAAAGTAAGGACAAGGAGAAGGCCTGCGTTACTGAGAGACGCTAATTACTTTGCAGTGTCTCATAGAGATGCCGCCATTTACACAGAAGATTTTTCGGCCACCGGAGGACTGTTCGATTTGCATCGACGTACAGCGGGTCGATAGGCTCTCCAACGTCGATCCCGTGGTTTTCGAGGAACGGTATTAACAATCCCTTTAATCACTTTTATATCTAAAATTCAATACGAATCTTTCCCACAATTATCATGAGAGAGCTGGAACTATTTTACAGATATTCTTTATAACATACCGAATCTACAGGATATATTCACGTTTATCGTACTTCTGATTTCGCGAAATCAACAATCTGTTGTTTAAACAGTCAATTAAACGATCAAAAATCAACTTCGATCGATCTCATTATAATTATGCTTCGTTGTCTTTACATAATTCAATAATAAAAAAAAGTGGAGGAACTAAGACACGAGTGTATTCAGTATTTAGAGAATAGTATTCTGTATTTATTCGCGTCTGAATTACCATCGAATCGTGAATACTCAAATTTTCTGCTTGGCGAATATCGACAAACGATCGGCACTGCGGAACATTTGCGTAGCCAATTATTTCCTTTTCTGGTAATTAGCTACGCGTATTCCGGGAGGCCCGTTGTGGTGACAGATGCCATGGCCAACTGGACGGCGCCGAAAGTTTTTTCCTTCTCGTTCTTCAAGAGTCTGTACGACGGGGAGGAGGCGAATTGTCAGTTCTTTCCGTACAAGACCGAATTCCAAAGCCTCCAAGACGTCTTCGACATGAACGAGAGCCGATCCTTGCTTGAGGAGGGCACAAAGCCCTGGTACGTTGGATGGTAAGTTGATTTTTCACCCCCACGATCCCTCCATGTCCTACGATAATTATCATATAGATAAATAACACGAATTAAAAAAAAATGCAGAAGGTAAGGCGATCGTCGAAAATTATCATCTTACTTACGCGATATTATGATTCTAAGATATAAAATTCTCGTACCAGTAAAACTCGTGCATTATAATCCTACGTGTATCAAAATTCTAAAATATAAAATTCTCGCATTAGTGAAACTCGTGTTCGATAGAAATTCAACGCTAAACTTACTAGTCAATTTCTGTATATATTTATATTATATGTATATATATATAATATTTATATTTATATTATACATATATAAGGGTATTAATATCTTTTTATATAAATCTGTATATATTTATACAAAAAGGGTATTAAGAAGACACATCCATAGATCAAAGATCTCAAAGAATGCTCTCTTACGAGGTACAACGATTTTTCTAAAAAAAAAAAAAAAAAAAAACCGATCCCTTATCTTCACCGCTCTGCTACATTTAGTGTTAAACGCTATATAACGTACTTTGACGGATTTCTCTGAGATAAAGATCGATATTCCTAGCCCTGTCCAAGCGACGGTTTAGGGTAATAAAGGTAGTGTTAATAGACCGAGAAGGAAGGTGCGAGAAACGAAACACCGTTTCTGGGGTGCTCCGCGAGGCAACCTGACACCCGAGGACAGCCGAAACAGATTCTTGGTAATAGCATTTCGTGTTTCGTTGGCTGCGTTCTTCCTCCTAATCTGAAGAAGTGACTCGCGACGGCCAGGGCGCGTTTCTGAGGTTTCGTTAAACGCTGCGAGGCGCGCGGGTATCTGTGTGTGCGCGCACAATCCCGCTAATGAGATCATAAGGGACTGACGCGTACCGTGTGTACCGCGTCAAATAATTAGCCGGAAACGCGCCACGCCGGATAACGCCCTTGGATCTGCTGCTTTTGTCAAAAGAGAATTTAACATCTCTCCCTGACACGATTAACAACCATTTCGAGGCGGTTCTTTGAGGGCCTTGCTTTTAGACGCAGGTCTCCCTCTAAAGTAAAATCGCGAAAGTGTCATGGAGATCTTTCATGCTGTGCGCTTCTTTTATATCTTGATTACGACTTTGCTCGGGAGGGAATGTCAAAACTCGGTGTATTTGTAGAAAATTCTCTACTCAGTGACGTGAAGTGCCTTGGAAATATCCAAGAGCCGTCACAAGTAATGGGCTTGATTTTTATTGTCCGAAGGGGGCGCGAAGCCAGCATCGAAACGTGATGGTAATTAGTATATCGTCGGTCGGCTGGTATTTTTGTTATCATTTTAAATCAATTATCATCCAACGAGGAACCACTGATTATTCCAAAAGCTACTTTAATCGTAAAATTTCTATTTCTTTGTCATCCGGTTTCTATTCTTGAAGCAGTTCTGGTTTTTTCTAATTTTGCTACTAAATATATATATATA
>JBCFXI010002937.1:0-14325 GCA_038496175.1 Ampulex compressa
ATATAATATATAATATATAATATATATATATATATATATGCTTTTGGGCACGGCCATCATTTACTATTCGAGTCTTCATTACGATTAAACGTTACAGTAACGTTTTCGACAGTCTCGATATCCCTGCGCTTAAGTTTTAACCAGTAAGATTCAATCATTTCTGTAAATATTCTTAATCGAGTTTTTCTCCATTCAGTAAAAGACATCTCGATATTTGTAAACCACCTGAGGCGCACTCAATTGCGTATCGGAAAAGGTGCAAATATCTGGAATCAATCTGCACTTAATTTCTTTTATAATCGGAGAGTTCCGATTCATCCTGACCTAAAGTCACCTTTGGAAGGACTGAGACGCACTCGACTGCGTATCGGTGTAACCGAAAAAACCAAGGGTCAGTTTGATGAGAGTTAAAATCAAACGTAAACTTCACGGTGGACAGGAACGCGAATTTAAGCCTTTCACCTTGAATTTGAGAATTTAATAAAAGTCTTTATTGCAAAAGAAAATTTTGTTGATATCCTTCTTCAACCTCCAAAATTCGCCCAAAATCATTAGTCAATTCGCCTCATCCCAGGGGAGTGTCGCGTAGACACACTTGACCCGAAATCGTGAATTTCTTTATCTTAAAATCTCGGAAAATAAATCGGGAAGACGCGAGACCGCGACATAAATTCAACAGTCGTGGATAGTCCTTGACATTTTATTATAGTGCTGTACTCCCTTTATTTTATCTTCTACGTTCCTTACATAATTTATCTGTATAAATATATATATTATATACTGTATTTGAATGCACATGACGAAAAAGGCGTACAAATACATACTTATAGTATTACTTATAAATATTACGACACTATAGAATGGTACTGTACACAATGAAAATTTTGACATTTAGGTTAGAACAGTCTTTTTAGTATTAACATTACATTGACAAACATACATATTCAAGTAGATATGTTTGTTATTTATATAATTAGTTCGTCCATTGCTTGCAATTGAGCAGTCAAAAACGCATGCTATGTTTATATTGGGAAATATGTGAAAACAAAATTTGGAATGGATTAAATAGAAAAGTCCAAAAAATTTAATCAATATATAAGTCTGCCTTGTAAAAACATTCTCCGAATGCATCTAATAAAATAACAATATACATAAGAAATAAAGTTATAATGTACATGACAAAAGAGATTAAAACAGTGACCACGCACACTAGAAAAAAATTTGGTAACATTATACGTAAATAATCAAAATTTTACTGTAATATTTTGAATGTGACTTGAATATACATAATCGGACAATAAGAGTGCAAACGAAACAATAACCCATAAGCGTGTAAATAGTTATCTAATGATTTCTTAGGATTTCTTCACTCTTTCCTAAGTATTGTAACATGTATGAACGAATCATCTATCCTTGTAATTTTAATCCACAGGCGCTATGGATATCCAATTTTCTGCATAGATAGTTTATCGAATTTCCGTCTTACAGCACCAAGGCCGACGCTAGCTTACGAGGTGTCACGTGAAAAACCATTTAATGGAAAAGCGACGTTCTGTCAATTCAGGGTGAGGAATACGTCCTTCAGGTGCGACGTTCAATTTCGAATACCGATTTTAGGATCGTTCTTGATTTTCCACGGTTTCCACGGCCGGATGAAATCAGCGCTGTTTGCAATAAAATACACGTACACGCGATAAAAGAATCATTTCTAAAACTATGTACAATTAACTGACAAAGAATCCGATCTGCCTTTCTAGAATAATGTAAATATTTACGATAAAGTATATGTAAGAATTGAGAATTCTGCACCCGAGCGCGGATGCATGATAGTATGATAAAGCTTAAATAAATCGATACGAGTCATCATGATCTAAACAATCGCGTCAGAAAAAAGACAGAGAGACTAGTCTTTTCGATACTAAAGATGACTGTAGTTGCCCAACATCTAATGCTGCGTATAAACTTTAACTACACGCATCTGCTTTATTTTTCAATGATTTACAGCTTACATAAACTGAACTTATCACAGTTTGTTATCTTCATCCTTATAGATTTCTTTTCGCTTGTAATCCACTTGTAATTTACATTACGTGACAAAGTATAAAACGTTACGCAATTTTCTCTATGAATCATATATTTGCATCGTGGACAATCTATGAAGTAACGCCATATTCGCGATTAGAAAGACCTGTAGTGGAACATACTGACGAACAATACAGTCAGTTGTAGTCAGTCGAAATTGAGTTACGCGGCACAACCTTTGTATTAATACTTTACGTGCTAGCGAATTCATTAGCACTTTAGAACTATTAACGAACTCATCTTCTATTTCCGGAACAAAAATAATTATTTAAGTCGTCGCATTTTTTATCAGATTACTTAACATAACTACAGAGAAAGTAGTGTAGATCCGAAAGTATCTCATTAAAATGCAATTGTTCTATAAGATATATCTAGTTCAAAGTATTAAATGGAGAGGACAAACATTACTGCCCCATTATTGATTGGAGATCTTTTTGTCCATTTCTGCTCTGATACACTTCTTTCTCTTTCAGTACTTAGTGTAATATAGAAAATGGAGAGATAGTTTTGCAATGTTATGTTTACGTACAAAAACCTTGCCAAGGACTTATTGATTTGTGCATACATCATACCTACATATCTGATTGTGCTTAGGGTCTACGACGGGTCTAAAATGGCGATACATATTTCAGAAAACTTCAACTGATATAAACCAAATGGACTTAGGAGCTGCCCTTGATATTAATCTTTCCATTGTTGTGTGCTGAATTAGTTGATTTATGTCAATCGTTATCTATAGAAACAAAGCAATCGTTTCTAATGATGCGTACAACTATGATAAGTGTACCAAGGAATACTTAGGTTATATAGGAATACTTCGGGTACGGAGAATCACAAATATCAGCAACACGAAATATTCTGTAGCCTTGAAATGTGGTGGAAATTAAAAAACTTGTCAGCATGATGCCGGTTAAGATAACATTAAAACTAGATATCGTTGCACTACATTTTTCCTATACTGTTATCTGTAATAATAACACTTCTTATAATTAATTAAACATATTTTCATTTTACATCAAGGAAAGTCTTATATTGATTTAAAAATGTCTACATAGAGTGAGCATAAAAACTATTCATATGTCAATCAATTTTAAAGTGTTATTGAAATTGCTCTACATTAACTAACTTATTACAAATAAACAAACTTGTTTTGCACACATTCTCGGAAATTTCCGAAATATTTACACTACAAATAAAAATATGTTGTTCCAATCATTCCCACAGTTAACAAAAACAAATAGAAAATTAACACATAATATCATCAGTGAATTTCAAGTAATAGCCTGGATTCATTTGCACGTCTTAAGTTTTTGTTGTAAAATAATAAATAAGATTTAAAGTAAATCTTGCATAAAGGTATCTTCTGCAACGTCTGATCGCGTAACTCTCAATGGCCTGTTTACTTCGTGGGCGGTTTATTACTCTCTGTTTTTGGAAAACTTATTAAAGAAGATCCTCAGAGCGCGTCATTCAGGCGTATGTTCTTCGTTTTTTATAATAAACGGGAATAGCAAATTAAATATGTCTGGATAAGTTCTAATAATTTAAGTGATGTGTAAGTCTTTCCGAGCCATAATATGTTCGGAGGGATGGATTAACAGTTAATATAGAACGAAACATATTAGTGGTGTTACTTCGATATTTTGGCACAGTTGTGATCGGTTAACCGATTCTAAAATGAAAGCTCGGACTACCACGCGCGAGACCAGGGTTCGAATCTTGCCCATTACCTGTAGTTGTGTCATGCGATATGTACAGACGGACCCATTAATGTGTTCCATGACACCTCAAGGGGGGCAAGGAGAAGCTGGAATACAACTGTGGCGGTGTCAGGCGGCTGGGGCCAATCGGCCCAGATTTATAGACTCTGTGATCGATACGCGACATATTTAATTGTATTATTCATACATTCGTACAAATACAACATTATAGAGCCTAATATAACTTATTGATAGTTTAAGAAGGTAGGAAAAGAACGAAATATCTTTTAAAATTGGACAGCCGCCTGACACCGCCACGGTCGTATTTCACCTTTTCCTTGCCCCACTTGAGGGGTTACGGAACAAATTAATGGGTCCGTCTGTATACTGTACCTCAGGTAGTTTGGAACTTACCTTAAATAGTAGATCTTAGACCAAATGACCTTAGTAATCAATGCCAAAAATAAATAAAAAAAAAAATAAACGCTTTATATTCTCGAAATTGAAACCATGTTTAAGATTATCGCAATATTTGGCTATTACCATAGAACTCTTGTTTACACTACGTATATGCTTTTTAATTCTGGTATTTCATTTTTGTTTTGTCCGTCCTAAAATACCTATTACAATTTTTGCATTTAATTCATTATGCATCTGAGTTGTTTCGTATGTATTCCTAACATTCGCAAATTGTTCAAACGCAAAATAGTTTTTGTTCGTTGCGAAACTTTTATTCAAAATGTATGATATTGTTTCGCGAATGTCTGATACAACTCACTGAGACGGCCTTCCACAATACTTAGCGGTCCTTTTTTTGTTTAACCAGTCAGCTATGTTTGATGCCTATATCCATCATGCAGAAACGGTACTATATTACGTCATGACGACTATACCCGTCATGCATAGAATTTAATTACCATTCGCTATTTACATTTTAATTTTGGCGAAAACTAAAATATATGCTCCAATTTCAATGTGTGTAGTATCTTTTGAGGAGGTAAAGACGAAATAAAACGAACAAAGAAAAAGTATAAATAAATTGAGATAGATTCATGCATCCCCGTATGCACTAGCCCGAATTGCTTATGTCGCGTCACTACGCTCATGGAAGACGTGAAGAGGGCCTTAAGGCGCCGTAAGTTGTCTGCCCGACCATCAAAAAGACGAAAGGGCGGGAGACGTATACGCGCAAGCGACCCAAAAAACAAAAACATGCGCGTCTTCGACGCCAGAGTAGCCTACGACTAGCGAAAGCGAACGGATGTTCCGAAGTATAGCCAGTCGTAGCACTAATACATTTGTCCATAACTCCGTGTCCCCGCAGTAAGTCAAGGCATACAACGAGATTATTATTCTTTGCCCCGGCGACTTGATCCCATTACGGCAAATCAAGCTGCCCGCTTCGGGTAGTTTCCTTGAAAACGTATGAATTGTGCCACGGCGAGTTATTGTAAAAGTGGCAAAAGTGTGTTGAGTGAACTCGTGCGATTAGACGCATGTGAGCGGACTGCGTTGAGCGTGAAAATCTGACGGCCGACGGCCATCTTGTGCGATAGCGTCGGTTGTGGCGACCATCTTGTATGATAGCGTCGGTAGCGGCGGCCATCTTGTATGATAGCGTCGGTAGCGGTCGCTAGGTTCGAAATCTAACGGACCAGCGGTTTTTTACTGTAAAAACAATCACCGTCGGTTACGTCATCGGGTGCGCCGCCCAACATAAAACTGAGCAGTTGTAAGCAATAAAAAGGGTTTTTTTTTTATGCCGGTCTGGCTTTTTCCCTTAAATTAAAGTGAATTCATTCACACACCACAAGAGACAGTATAATATTACATTATAGAATAGTAAAATCCGGCCAGTAGATCCAAGTTTAATTTGCTTAACTTAACCAGACTACCACACTACCTAAGGTATAGAGTCATAACAAAACAGCTTATTATAACGTAAAAGCAAAAATCGAAAAGAAATTAACCCAACGCTAAAGCCTGAGATTAATTTGTAATACATAGTAGTAGAGTTCTTTGAAAGATGGTCCCTTGCAAATGCATGATGCACTCCTGACACGGTGCAGCTTAAATAAATGTTATATCGTTGCTCATTCATCTGGCCACTTAGTGGGGAATGTAACGATATTTCCCGGTAAAAATACTGTGATAAACCTCACAGCATTCGTCCCAGAACTTTTTTGGTGCCAAGATAAAGAGATGATCTTTTTGTCCCTAACGAAGAAAATAAGTCACTGTGTATCGAACCGTTAGTGGATCGTACAAGTGCAACGTAAACATTTCAAGTGCGTATATATTATAAAGTTGTCTACAAAAATTTTGAGTTTTTCTTTTATTACATATTATATGTACAATATATTTATGTTGAGTAAATGAATAAATATTAGTCATAAAATTGTTCGTTTTATACAAAAAGCTATTTTTTTGATCCATTGTTTTATCAGTGACACTTACTCTGTGTTTGACGGCTATATCCGTCATCGCTTGGTTTTCGCGACACACGTAGATGCGCGCTACAAATAGAGGGCGCTACAGCTGACTGATTAAGCCGTATCCTTGCGCCGACTCGTGTGCAACACACGCGATTCTCCGGTCGCCGCGAGAATGTGACGCAAAAGAATTCAAGGAAAGCTATCGTGTCAGTTAATGTGTAACCTCGCAGAGAAGAAGAGTAATTTCGAACGTATGATAAGCAGAAGGGCAAGAGGACACGATACTAGCAAGAGATTTAACAGCATCGAATTTTGAACCACGTAATATTTTAATAGATTTTCTGTGATTTATGTAGTTTCTCTGTTTCAAAATATTTCTTTATTTTGTTCGCCATCCGAGTTGCTATGCCAAAAGCTCTTAATTTATTTACCCAGGGTCGTATTATTGCCATGTGACAATGCAGTACAAACGCATTAGACATTGCATGTTGCATTAGGTGTCATAAAAGAAGTGTGCAAAAGTTGATCAAACGGTGGGAAGCACACAAAACAGATTTAATAGACAGGCGCAAGGATAATCCTCGCCCGCGATCTACATCGATCGAGCAAGATTTACCTTTAGTTAAACAAATAGAAGAAAATCCATTTCTTGCTAATTATCGCGTAGCACATGCATTAAATATACGCATTACAAAGTACTCAGCGCAAAGGCGTATGCACAAGGCGCACGTGCATTATTATCGTTCCGCGCGCAAAATTATATTATCTGATAGACACCACGATTGACACCCGCCTTTGCGCTGCAATAGCTGAACATTGCCTCACAGCAAGATTGGGATCGAACTATCCGGGTTGACGAAAAAGTTCGACAGGCGATCGACGTCTGGTGTCTGAAGACCTGCCAAATATTGATGTGATCAATGTGGTTCTGTTTGGGCGAAATGGACGCATAACCTGTGGTGCATGGTGATGGATCGGTGCTTATTGTCCGGGAGAACTTGTTGAAGTGTCGTTACATATGGATGCTTTCGAATATGTTAATATTCTAGAAAACGTGTTGCTATCCTGCGTTCGTGCAATTTACAGTAAAGACGACTTGCCTACATTTCGAGTTGTTTAAGGTGATAGTGCCATACATTCCTCCCATATAGTAAACCATTGGTATGCCCAACACCCTGAAATAGAACTTCCGGATTGGCTCGCTAAATCCCCGGATCTCAATTTAATAGAGAATGTTTGGGCAGCAATTGTGAATCGGTGGGATACTGGCTATGCGAGAAATAGAGTGCAATTGACAACTCGTGCTAAGAGTGAATAGGAAAACCTGAGACAACGGCTGGAATTTTTTTCACACCTACGCGAATCGATTGATCAAAGATTAAATCAGGTAGTTGCTCGACACGGATGGTGGGCGGATTATTAATCTCCCTTTTCCAGGACAATAATGCACTTTTTTCCGGACCTATAAAATAGTTCTTTTCAGAGCCGCGGAATGGTTCTTGTCAGAACCGTAATTGACTTTACGTTGGAACGTAAACGAATACGACCATGGCGGTGTCAGGCGACTAGGGCCAATCGGCCCAGATTTATAGATTCTGTGATCGACACGCGCGCTATTCACAAACTGCGCAGGAATGTATAATTATGGTTTTTACAATACACATTGACATATTTAATTGTATTATTCATAGAAACGTGGAAATACAACATTATAGAGCCTAATATAACTTATTGATAGTCTAAGAAGGTGGGAAAAGAACGAAATATCTTTTAAAATTGAAAAAATGCCCTTGAAGAAGAAACTTTTGCATCAGAATTATTACAGATAATGATTTCGTAACATTTATCGATTAAAAAGATTAAATCAAGTAATTGTGCGAGGACTGATTATTAATTGTTACTTTTCAAAGCTATAATACACTTTTTCAGACTTGTAAAATGGTTTTTTTCAAGGTTATGGCACGGTTTTTGACCGAACTACAATGTATTTTACATTGGAACAATTAGTCACTCAATTAATATTACGAAACCATTATCTGTAATAATTCTGATGCAAAACTTTCTTCTTGAAGGGCATTTTTCCAATTTTAACCCTTTGCGGTCGAGCGTCGGCGAATAGCCGCCCGGACCTTTGTACCCATTCTACTTCTGCGTTCCACATTTAGATTCTCTTTTGTATGCACTTACTCGGGACAAGCGTGCCTAATTATTTCTGATGTTATATTCATTAATCCTGTTTCATTAATTCATAAAACATCCTGCGTAGATCACAGGAATGAATTGGAAAAAAAAGGCGCGCATGGCTATTTGCCTACGGTCATCCGCAAAGCGTTAAAAGATATTTCGTTCTTTTCCCGCCTTCTTAGACTATCAATAAGTTATATTAGGCTCTATAATGTTGTATTTCCACGTTTCTATGAATAATATAATTAAATACGTCAATGTGTGTTGCAAAAACCATAATTATACATTCCAGCGCAGTTTATAAATAGCGCGCGTATCGATCACAGAGTCTATAAATCTCGGCCGATTGGCCTCAACCGCCTGATACCGCCACGGTCGTATTCTAGCTTCTCCTTGCCCCCCTTGAGGGGGTCAAGAAACAAATTAATGGGTCCGTCTGTACTCTATATAAGAAAAAGATTACCGACATACGCGAAGGGGGCACAACCCCGTGGCTCCAAAGAATACACCGTACAAACTCAAAAGCATACCCATTCGGTATAGTACTCAGTATAAGAAATCCAAGCCGTTGCTGAACTAAGACAAATTACAAAATCAGAGTTACGGTGGTGTAATGGAGAGAAGTCCGGATTGCCACGTGGGGGACCTGGGTTTAAATCCCGTCCATCACCTCTGGTTTTTCTATGTAATATGTTTACTGTAGCTCTGGTGGTTCGGAAACCATCATAACCAGTAGGTCCTAGGCCAAATAACCTTAGTAGTCGATGCCAAAAATGAATTAAAAAAAAAAGAATTACAATATTTTATATTACATTATTTATTTTTTTATATTTATATTATAGTATTTTGTGTTCGAACAATTGGCGAAGCAGTTTATGTTACAAAGTCATGCGAAACAATTCAGATGCAAAAGTTTCTTCTTGAAGGCCATTTTTTCAAAAGCTAACGCCCTCTTTTTTTTATCTCTTTCTACTGGCAATAATTTATATTATATTCGCCAGTTTTTATGAACAATGTAACTAAATATATCAATACGTATGACGGTATGTATAACATGTATGACAATATGTATAATATGTATGTTCTGCGCAGTTTGTAAATCGCGCGTATGTCGATCGTAGTGTCGATAAATCAGGTATAGCCGGTCCCTGCTGCCTGGCACCTCCACGGCCGCATTCCAGCTTTTCCTTGCTCCCCTTCAAGAGTCACGGAACGAATTAATGGTTAAGTATGTACTTGCAGGCATAGTAATAATTAGACTAGCAATCTATTTATTATTTGCGCGCTATACGGCAACGCCTGCTGGAGCCGCGTCAAACGCTTACTCTGGGGTATAACGGAATTATCTCAAATATTAGGTAAACTATTAAAAACAAACAACAGACATATTAATTTTGAAAATTTAATTAATCAATATTAAATATTAATGTTTAATTGCAAATTTTCTATACACGTCGTCTAAACGTTTTATATTTAGTCAATTCTTTGAATAAGGCTCGCAATTAAGTCGAAACGTTGAATTAACATTACTAATGTGTTTCATTCAATATTAATTGTTAACCCATTCAACCTAAGGGTTTATTGCTCTAAAAGATCAACATATCACTTATATTATAATACACGAGGCAGTGGAAGTACTAGAGGAACGTGAGTCGAATTCTAATAATCTTTGTGGCATTGCTTCTCCTAAGGTACGAAAAATGTAACTGCTTCTTCTGCACTTAGAAGAGTCATATACTGGGTGTTCAGAATGATATTAAATCTTGTGTTAAATTGTATGTCTGTTTATTGTTTTATTCGGTTATTAAACATGTCTAAATTAAGATAAAGAAAACACAAGTTTATTTTATGTCACTCAATTTGTTTCGGTATCACTTACGTATATCTCACCTTTGTGTTGATAAAAGAAAATGTTTTCGGCAATGCGTATTATTGAAAATTTTACACGTTTATTTAAAGGTATGTACACCTTTTTTAATAAGCTTTTCTTTTTTGTAAAATGGGCACCCAATAGATTTCTTATTCCTGTAGATTACCTATAGATTCCATATACCTATAAATTCTTTCATTAAATTTATGTTTTAGTATAAAGCTTAGTATAGCTAATTTAAAGGCATAAAATGTGCTAATAGATCCTAATGAATTAGTGGGATTATGAAGTATATTGTTGGATAATATCGTATTATGAGGCGTGTTTTACGTAACTCCCTTAGACGTGGACCTGTATATAATTCATGCGATCGTATAAATGAGCGAGCAACGTAGCAAAACGACCAGCTTATTGACTCTCATTATATCAGAATCATCGCACACTTACACCTCGTGACGGACTCTTAATAAATGATTCTTGATCATCTCATACGTGAAACAAGGTGTAGCGAAACCGATTGCTACACCTAACAAGCTAAATTTAGTTAAAAAATTAATTAATGATTCACGCGATTAATTATGTAGCGAAGAGTGTCACATTCTGTAGACATATGCAAAAGATAAAAGTGTAGGCCAGCAAATAGCGGAAAATTCAAGTTAAACATTGTCCGACGTTAATCTTCCCAAAGCAATCCTTTATTTTGGAAATCAATCTGCATGCAGTAAGGAGCTGCATGACACGTACAAGTTTTAACAACCATATTATATATATATATATATATATATATTCATGCAACAACACTTGCTAATAATAGAGGTAGAGACACAATCATAAAAAGTGTCGCTTGTATTTTGGTTTTCTGTTTAACTTTTTAATGCTGACCTAAATATCTAAGATTTCTCCCCTTTACAGTAATTTTGCAAAACCCTCCGCATAACTTTAAGAAATATTATATTTTACATAAGGTAATAGCACAAGTCGTTGACACTTTTTTACAAAAAAAAAATAAATATGGAAACTTCAAGCCGGTATACATCAAACCTTATTAGTCTATATAGCGTCGCTCTTCAGCTACTTAATTGCAAACTACTGCGCAATTTCTGCCATTGAGAAGTATCATCGCAAACAGTTCATCAAACCCGTACGCGACTCTTACGATTTTTGCATATTTTATTACATGAATTGCTAAGGATTTGGTTAAAATGTAAGTGTTTATAGTGCAAGTCGTCATTTAATATCCAAGGCAGTGTTTAAAGAATTGGCTTTGATACTCACGATATTAAGCAACGTGGCGGGAAGACTGACTCGTTTGTTCATAGTCGTCAATTGTATCACGAAGGCAGCGCGCAAGCAATCGGTTTTGACACTCGCAAAATCACGTTATTATTAATTATTAGTATAACACATTTGTTACGTCATCTTTGTATATTGACCTTATTAAGTAAATATTATTATACAATTCAGTGGACCATAATTCTCCTGCATCTCGACTCTGACTTGATATGATTGCAAATCAAGTATTACGTCTCTAACACGGTCACGCAGCAATGGAAGCGGGATTTATGACACCACGAAATTCAATGTAAAGATTTACGGTAGATCAGGACGTATCATATTTTTAGTACTAAGTGCTATGTTGGTGACGGACCGTTGTGGATAATAAAGTGTTACGTACACCGTCCTTACGTTTATGAGAAAAGAGAAATCGAGAAACAAACCCGAGTGAAAGCTAACATCTGCATGTCAATTATCCAAATGTTAGGTTTGCGATAATAAAGGGGAAAAACTCAAGGATTTTTAGAAACTCCAGTAAACAGAAAATTAGGGGAATCAAGCACCCATGAAAATTGCATCTTGATAGCAGAAGACGACGAGAGGCTCCTAGAAACCTTAAGGGCTTCTAATCATTGCCGACGCCCAGGACGCTAGGACTCTCGGCCAAACAAAGGCTAACGCACATGTCACAGACGCACGTGCAGGATCCTATCCTACCCTCGGAATTTCTAAGCTAAGAATGGGTAGAATTTAGACAATATCGGCGCTTTTGGGCACGGCCATCATTATTATTCGAGTTTTTATTACAATTAGACGCTACAGAAACGTTCACGACAGTCTCGATCTCCCTGTGGTTAAGTTTTAACCACTAAGATTCGACCATTTTTGTAAATATTCTCAATCGAGTTTTTCTCCATTCAGTAGTGGACATCACGATATTTGTAAACTACCTGAGGCGCACTCGAGTGCGTATAGGAAAGCGTACAAATATCTAAAATCAATCGAAATTCAATTTTTTTCATAATCGGAAGATTCCGATTCGTCCTGATCCAAAATCGTTTTCGGAAAGTATGAGACACACTCGCTTGCGTATCGGCGGACCCCAACCGACAGGATCGGATTGATGAGTAAACACATTAGACGAAAACTTCGCGGTGGGAAGGAACTCGAATTTAAGCTTTTCATCTTGAATTTGAGAAATTAATAAAAGTCTTTATTGCGTAAGAAGAATTCGTTGATATCCTTCTTCAACCTCCAAAATTCGCCCAAAATCATTAGTCAATTTGTCTCATCCCAGGGGAGTGTTGCGAAGTCACGCTTGACCCGAAACCGTAAATTTCTCTATCTTAAAACTGTTCTTTCATAACCGGAAAAATGATAGTTCGTGACAAAAGACTTTCGTTTATGTTGTTTAAAACCTAAAAAGGGGTTTATTTATTAAAAGTGGCAATAAAGAATGCTAAATTGTCTGAATTCATTCCGTGTCAACTATTGGATCTTATAATTATCATATCTACCATTCATGCGACATGCGATAACTTTGTTCCTTCGTCAATTTTGAGATGCCTCCTATGAAGGGTAACTGTAGAAATTATACAGTAGAGGTTATGAAAGCGCCTGCGGAGGATGTGCAGCGGAATGAAACTTCGTATAAAACGGCAATTAGAAAATTAAATTTTTTTTTGTATACTTACTCAAGAATGATTTTTTAAAATTATTTAATAAATTTCCGTATTCATACACTTCCAAAACTTAATTGGTTTTTCTCTATGTTAACTACTGAAGCAAAAAGATGTCAACTACTGAATTTTCTCTTTTCACTGGGTATTACATTTTTTTTCATTGAATCAAATTTTACTTTTAGAGAAGAAAATGTTCCAACCACCATCAGGAATGAATACTTGTCGTAATACAATAAAAGAATAGTTTGTGCAACGACTATTAATCATACATTTTCTATAAAGTGAACTTAGCCTGACCTATGTAAACAAATAGGAAAAAAATTACTTAACCCTTTTGGTCATGGAGTCCTCATATGAGGACATACTAAACAAATGCTTAATATATCTAAATTCGAGAAATTTCACCGTTTTTTAACATTGTCCTCATACTATCATAAGCATAGATTCTATTTGAGAACTGTGTCGACTTCTTTCATCAATTTGTGAAATTACAAAACAAAACAAATTACGCACATTCAAGTGGACTCTTTCCAGTCATTCTTGTACCATTTGTGAACTAGTATATATATCTTTTGAGATTAAGAAAAAAATATTGTTAGCGTAGAAAAGTGCGTTTTTTAAGGTGAATACTAAAACGATTTTTTAGAACAAAACAGAAGTGAAATATTTATAACTTTATGCTCGCCCCATTTGAGGACATTTGGTGTAAAGTTTGTCATAGATTAGAAGTTTAGCAAAATGTTTCAGCTTTGTAGCCTGTTTTCCTGGTCGTTTCGGAATGCCTACAATCCGAAATTGACGAAGGTCGTTTGTAGGAGAATAAATTTTAGACCGTAATTTATCTGAAATTGGCGATCTATCTGATAATCTTGGCGATCATTTTGAACAAGAGGACAACTATGCAGGTGATGTCAGAAGAATGTCAATGATGAAGAACCATTTGACAGGTGCAGGAAACCAGGTTGCGTGAGGAAAACAAAATTTTATTGTGAAAAATGTGTAGTATAATTATCTATTGGGTTAATCCCGGAGGAGTTCCCAAAGATTGTGGTATGATGATTGATAATATATATAGTTTATTAATAGAAATATATATA
>JBCFXI010002938.1:0-14307 GCA_038496175.1 Ampulex compressa
TATATCACATACCTACTACTGAGTGCCAGTCTTCCTGTAGTTTTCCTTGACAAATTGGCTCTTCTGTCTCAAAAATTTGCCATTTGGTGTAGCATATACTGAACACAGGCGTAGAAGTAGAACTGTGACATTTATGGAACCTTCACTGTATATACTTTCGATTTCTGCACTGTCTTAAGTCAATTAGCGTTTCCTAACCTTTTTCCTCACTTCTTTTCTTGTCACATAATATTCTCCATGAAACCATGCAATTGTCTTCCAGATTTAATTGAAAAGAATAAAATACATACTCAACATGCAGATAAAACTTATTTAAAATGTTATCAAAAATTTATTATAAAAAGATTAACATTAATAAAATTGATTCTTCATGAAAACAGTTTCTAGTTATCAATCTTTACCAAAAAAAAAATTGAGCTCACTTCAGACTTCCTTGACAAATGGACTTATAAAAAACTTATCTTGGATTCTTTGTTTCAGCCTCTATTCCAAAATATTTATAAAAAGCTGAGTCACAAATTAAAGCTTGTGTAGTTTATAAAAAAAATTTCTTTTCTTATAACCATTCATTAACTAAGTACATCATTATCTGGAAATGTTTTTAACAATGGTATCACTCCATTTGTCTTTTCTTTTTCTCCAAACCGATCTTTTTTATTCTCTTGTGTTATTTTTCCTATTAGGTTATTGACCGTCCATCCTGCCTTATTTTTATTATGAATAGGACATCATTAGATGTGCACATTTCTCTCATCACCTAGTCCAATGTATTGGCCTATACCTTCGCATCACCCTAAGTTAAGTCAATGATATTCATTTTTCCTATGTACATGTTCACTTTGTTCCTCTTTTTTACATGTTCTGTACTTCTATGTTCATATTCCATAGTTACTACTTGTAACGGCTTTAAATTCCTTATGCATTAGTTGTTTGCCTGCTTTTTTCTCAAATCCTTCTAAAAGTGCTTAAGATTCTGATCTACATTCTACATTTTCTTTTCCACTGTACATTTTAATTATAATATAGATTTTGTTTTCTGTACAGACGGACCCATTAATTTGTTCCGCGACCCCAGAAGGGGGGGGCAAGGAGAAGCTGGAATGCGATCGTGGAGGTGCCAAGTGGCAGGGACCGGCTGGACCTGGTTTACCGATTCTACACCCGATAAGCGCACGATTTACAAACTGCACAGAAACTTATAATCATGGTCGGTGTAATACATATTGATGTATATTGTAGCATTGTTCATAAAAGCTGGTGAATGTGATATTACTTTAAACATTGAAAAAATGTCCTTCGAGAAGAAACTTTTGCATCTTAGTTGCTTTGTTAGAGTAACTGGCTAAGCAACTGATATTAGGAAGACATACAAAGTTAATGGGTCCGTCTGTAATACATTATGGGTATAACCATAATTCATATTCTCTAAGGAGGGAAATACATGTAGATAGTTCAAAAAATTCATTTCTTTTTTTAATGTAAAATGTTAATGTAACTATCCAAGAATATGATCCTAAAGTTTTAGAATGAATTTCAAAAAAATTAAGAAAGTTACAGTCTCCGAGAGTGATGTATCCATCGAACGGCGTTTCCTTAAATTTAAATATTATATCACTTGCTTTATAATGTTTGAAGATAAGACGAAAGAATGGTTTAGAATTCTCAAAAGTAAAAACGGAGTGTTTTGGCCACATCGAGAAAAGAATGAGCACTCTGCTTCGAAATATAAAGAAAGTGCATAAGTTCGGTGGAAAGGGCAGATTGACAGATACTTTGATACAAAAACTAACCACTTACTATGACTTAGCTATTCGAAGAAATGTGGAGAATGTTGAAGACATGAAGAACAACATTATGACCATCTATTACCATTTGTGCTCTTGGAACGAAAATCCACAGCATGAATACAACCTGGAGGACAAAGAAAGCTGGTGCAAATGATAGAAATGTAGCGCTATTACAGGAAATTTGGATTTGTGTGACCACAGTTAATTTAACAGTGCAGAAACATTCTTCCAGTTTATGAATATTTATCACAGAATGAATTACTCCAGAGATACTTAGGCGGCCATACGCAGAACGTGAATGAAAGTTTTAATTGTACTGCTTGACTCCAAAAGACCTCAATTCTGAGTTAAAAACAGTTGAAATAGCATCACACGTATTTGCTGAACTGTTCAACGAAGGATAACTTCCATTTTACAAAGAATGCAGGAGTTACGAATAATCATTGGAAATCAGTATAAGAAGTACGCTGATATGATCAACAGACACCACTTGATTTGACAAAGACGATGTAGCGCTTTAGCCACCAAGGAGACTCGTAAATTAGACAGAGAACTACAAGTCGAGCAAAATGCGTTGTACGAGAAAGCTGAAGGCCTATTGTATGGTGTTGGAATCGAGGATTAGTGGAAGTGATATAGATATCAAACACTTTTTATTTCTTAAATCTTTAAGCATGGTTTTCTCAAAACTACATTTCTGGAATTGGCATGAACTATCACTTGAAAACTATTCAACGGATTTGAATGAAACTTCAACCATAATTCAACAAAATTATTACCTTCTATGTGAACCTATTTGCTTTGAAAAATCACAAAAAAAAAGTACTTTTTCATAGCAAAAATGTGAAAAAGTGATGTTTAAATACGAACTTCTCTGTTCAAAGATGCATAACTCTTCCAATCTTTAATTTTTTTCAAATTTTTTAGGTTCGTATAGAAACTACGGATGTTAGTAATAGGAACTTTTTAAACGGTTTGATTTAGACAAATACAACAGAGTATAGAACCAATTTGCAATCCGCGCATAGACCTACCAGAAAGACATGGTGATATGTCGGCCATTTTATTTTATCATGCAATAAAAAAAATATATTTTATTAGTTTAAGGTATGTATAACTAAATACCAAACTACAAAATAATTTAATACTAGTCCACCTTCTCTAAACATTCCTGAAAATCATGCATTTTTTAGGCATCTATTTTCTATTTTCTATTTTCTATTTTCTACATTTTATTTTCCCCTTTAAGACCTTCACTCTTTTCACTATGCCATTATTTTAATAATACACAAATCCCACGCCAGTTCTACATTTTGCAAACCCTTTTGTTGCCTAACTTATTATCTGTTTGTAGTTTTTTTTTCAACAGATTGACAGCCTATGTTTCACTAAGCATGTTATTATGGTATTCATTATGAATGTGCTCTAAATAAATTATTATTAAAATGAGACGGTGAAGTGGCTGAACAGCCTAGCCCACACCTTCATTCATTAATTTCAGTAAAAAAAACTACGTTATACAAGTAATATTTCCATTATAATACAAATTTCGATAAATGTTTTCCACAAAAATAGCATAGTCCTATGAAGACCAATGTAGAGTCAAACTAGAGTTATTTTGTTGCAGAAATTGATGAGATAAGAAGATCAACTTTATTTTGTAAAACGGACCCACAAAACTTGAAAACAGCAAACTCTAATGTACATAATAATTTCCAAACATCTTGCAGCGGACAATTATAAGCATATCAATTTGTTCAAAAAAACACATTTACATTGTTCAAATTTATATAGTGATGTCAAATATTGTCAAAAAAAAACTTCAGAGAAAAAGTATATGATACGAATATGATACTATATTTTCAAATAAATATATAAGTGGTGATGATTTAAAAATAGGGCGAGATTTATCGGGCAGCCTATATCTATGCGTATATATAGTGTAATAAATATATCGCTATAGGTATATCAAAAATAATATTAAACAAACGTTTGCTGACCTTGCTGGAAGCAAGTAGACCGACAGATTGTTCTCAACTGCACCAGTTAATCTTGACTTTGAAAACTTATTTACACTTTTATTCACTCACATTTCTTAACACATAACAGATGTTCGGACTATGCTCATTGCATTTAGGTTATGTCTTCCTATTAAACCAATCGAACAATATGCATCTGATATGAATTAGACAACAGTTACAGATGACGTTTGACCAAAAACATAACCTAAAATGATTCAAGATAAGAAATTAAAAAATCCAAAACGATAGATACTTCATTGATATTTGAACATCTCTATGTTCAATTCGTAATACTATAATCAAAACAAACACATTTTTCTTGTGTTTGAACCAATCAGAAAAAAGCTTTGAATGTTCCACATTTATTCCTAACAATCAATATGGAAATTGTTTTTCCGAATTTTTTTATATATATTTTATTTAGTATATATGTTTAGTTCAAACAATTTCTTGAATTATCACTTAAAAATTTATGATTATAAATAAAGTTTTTCTTTTCCATTTCCATTACACTAAACAAAGCTTAATTTTTTCATTACTCATTCTTTTTTCGTATTTACAAATAGTTAAGTTTTCTAAATTTGATTATTATCATATATCAGCGATACATTTATTGCAAATTCCTCTATCCATTTTGACCAATCAGAAGATAATTTTATCCTATGTATCTACCAATGAGAAAAAGGACACAATTCTTTATTACATATTTTCGGCACAACTGTTAAGGCCATTTTGCAGAGCTACGGTGGTGTAATGAATAAAAGCTTAGGCATCCACGCGGTTGGCCCAAGTTCGAATCACGCCCAGCACCTTTGGTTTTTTCATATGATAAGTTTACTGTAGCTCTGGTAGTTTGAAATCCACTTTAGGGATCGAAAGGAGTGAGTTTGTTGGTATCCCTGAGTTATCTCGCTGATTTTGGAGGCCTCTCGCGGAGAAATTAAGAAACCTTGGAGAGAAAAGGAAGAATCGATACAATAAACAACGTCTGGGAGAGGGACTGGAGATACAGATGTACACACCGAATCAATAATTTGTTCCTCGACCCCTGACGGGGGGCAAGGAGAAGCTGGAATGCGACCGTGGCGGTGTCAGGCGGCTGGGGCCAATTCGTCTAAATTTATAGACTCTGTGATCGACATACGCGCTACTTCCAAACTCCGCAGAAATGCATAATTATCGTTGTTACAATACACGTTGGCATATTTAATTGTATTATTCATAGAAACGTGCAAATACAATATTACAGAGCCTAATATTACTTATTGCTAATCCAAGAAGGTGAGAAAAGAACGAATTACCTTCTAAAATTGGAAAATGTCGTTTAAGAATAAATCTGGATCAATTGGCCCCAGCCGCCTGACACCGCCACAGTCGCATTCCAGTTTCTCCATGCCCCCTTTTAGGTGGCATGGAACAAATTAATGAGTCCGTTTGTACGCCACGCATCTAGACTGCTTGGGAATACCGGCAATTTTTTTCTAAAAGAGAGGATAGAACCAGGGCAGTTTTCTGACTATAATTACGAAACTTTTGGGGCGTGAGCAAAGCACTGTGATTTTTCAACTTTGAGACTTGATCATTTTGTCACTCTACTCTTCGATTTTCCTCCCTCAATTATTAAATACACGTCTTTTTATCTCATGTAGTATTTTTATTGTGGTCGGAAAAATACTCACAAGAACGGCGATCTACCAGCGTATTGGAGAAGTCGAAAAAATCGCGATTTAGTTTGATAAATCGTTTACATAAATCTGTAAAACATGAGGTAGCAGAAACTCCAAAAATGGAAGTTCATATAGAATTAGATATTTAAGTAAAGGTCTTTTATTGCGAAAGGTTTGGTATTTATTCAAACTCTCTTTCTTTAAAAAATTCCATTAACTTATTAATGCCTCATTCCAGGGGATTATCACATAGACACATTTGATCCAAAATTTATTGTCTTACCCGTAACATAAATTTGGTAACTGAGGAGTTGTAATAAAAATTGTCTATGACACAAATTCATAACAAATAATATCAAATTTCAATGTTACAAACAATAAGTTTTCTTTATTTATTTCGTACAAACTTTCAATATTATAACTTTTATTTACCGCTTAAATATCGCGTGCCAACATTATATTTTTTATTCATTCCATCAATTCCAAACTCCAACATTACAATTTTTATTTACTTCAGCAATATCAAGTTTCAATATTACAAAGAATAGTCTTTTTTATTTCTTTAATACAAGCTTTCAATATTAAAATCTCCAATAATTCCTCTAATACCATGCTTTGATGCTATAAACAATAATGTTTCTTTATTTTCTTCAAATCCAATTAAACCGTCAACAAAAAATTGTATCACCTTGGGGAACGTAGCCCTTCTCCAGTGTTATCTCCGTTCACCACGACCTCCATTTCTATACCCGCCTCTTCCACGAGAGCTGCTCTTTCCCCCAGTACCAGATTTAGTCACCGAGTCAATTGAGTACCTAGCTGCTCCGCCCGGTAGACCAGAAGTTGGCATTGGTGCAGGCGAAGATGAAGGGGAAGTGGCGTTGGCACCAGACACATTTCCCCCACTTTTTACCAGGGCAGAATTACCAGGAGTACTAGTGGTCGATATGGTTGAATTGCTCTGGATTGCCTGGGGATTATATAGATAATAAATTATTAAATTGATGAACAATGAAAATTGATATTAAATTAATACATAAATAAATAACTGGATATTGTTAAAATCAGCTAAGAAAATCGATGCAACGGTACAAAGGTAAAGGAGGTCTTTTGCCAGGCATGCCTGTCTGCACATTTGACGCTTTTGCCATCATCATATTCAGGCCGTTAATGTCACAAGTTACCGTACTTATGGGGAATCTACCAAATTGCATGATTTACTCTTTTTGTCTATCATGATTTTATCTCTGTTTATGTCAATGCTTCGAAACCTGTCGCTTATTTCGCATTATTTCACTGAGTCTAGTTATCTCTCACTCGCTACTTTTGTCGCGCAATCAAATTAGCATGAGTCACTGCTCAGCAAGCAATACACTTGAGTTGAAAATGCGTGTAACAAGAGGTGTGTGCTTGTTGCCCGACAGATTAGACCCACATTCCTTTTACCAATTTTCTTCCTTGATTATAGCTGTACACATCGAATCAATGAATCGTTTTCAGGTCTCCGTTAGAGAGGCCAAGGTGAACCTGGAATATGACCGCTGCCTCAGTCGGCAGAGACGAACTAGCCCTGAATTATTGACCCTATAATCGCCACGCGTGCGACTTACAGACTGACCATAGATTTAGAATCTCAGTTGTAATACACATTGGCATATTTAATTGTATTATTCATAGAAACGTGCGAACGCAACATTGTAGAATTTAACAACCTATTGGAAATATAAGAAGGTGGGCAAAAAATAGATTATCTTTTAAAATTCAAAAAATATCCGAAAAGAAAATACTTAAATCAGAATTATTATGTATAACGATTTCTTAACATTAATTGAGTAAAAGGACTAACCTTTAACGCTCCAAGTGTGCTTCTCAGACACCACCTGAATTATATTACTCCTGAGATGAATAAAAATTGTTTTGAATGACTTTAATATTATTATTTACACGTCATTGTAGCATTTAAAATGTGACATTTAAAAACTTACAGGTCGAAGTATGATGAAAATAAGTTGCAGTTGCCGGTCGATATTCACAATTAAAAGTCGGAACATTAAGGGTTAAATCAAGTTGTTGCGCAACATAGATACTGGATCGCGAATTAATTGCTTCTTTTCAGAGATGCATCATTTCAAGGCTACGAAATGATTCTTTTCCAAGATATGATACGGTTTTTGTCAAAAACACAATTTATTTTATATTGGAACAATCAATCAAGCAATTAATGTTACGATATCGTTATACTTAATAACACAGATGCAAAAATTTCTTTTTCAAGGACTTTTTTTCAATTTTAAAAAATAATCCATTCTTTCTTCACCTTCTTATACTGACAAGACGTAACATTAGATTTTATCACATTATTTTTACATATTTCTATGAACAATACAATTAAATATGTCAATGTGCATTGTAATAATCATACTTACGCATTTCTGCGCAGTTTGTAAATCGTGGACGTGTCGACTTAAAGGTCCATAAATTTAGATTAATTGGTTCCTGCCACCTTGACACTACCACAGTCATATTTCACGTTCTCCTCACCCACTTTAAGGGGTCTTGGAACTAATTATTGATTCCTTGTATAATGGAAACAATAATAAAGTAGAATTAATTAAAAAATAACTATTAAATAAGTAAATGTGGTCGAAATTATACTGTATTTGGGCTTATTTTGATTGAAAAAATCTCACCAATATGTTAAATAAAATCTCAGATAAAAAAAAATTAACTAAGAAAATGATATTGTATTAAGAACCATCGAACCGTGCTTCTCTCAAAGGAGCCAAACCGTGTATACCATTGTGTGCCATGTATTTTCAGATGCCTGATTCAGAGAAAAATAATATACATGTAGGATGGACATAGGACAGACATAGGAGAGCACAGTGACATTTACAAAGAAGCTTCAGGCATTACAATCATAGAACTTTTACTATACTTACTAGGTGACTGCCTTACTATGCTATATTATATTTAAACAATAAAAGGAATAATATAGTTTCAATAATGACTACTACGAATAACATAATTTTAAACTCTTTCCGATTTTGTGATATGTGTTAATTAAAGTAAAAATACCTGCCGTTAATCAAATTAATGTTATTTGAATATCAAGATGCTTCAATGAAGAAGTCCATAGCCCATAGCTTATTGCTTTAAAGAATCAAAAACCAACAATAAGCTCAGGAATTTCTTATTAGAAAAACTCTTGTATTAAGCTACTTTGACCTTCCAGTCAAAACTTCTCGCAAACTCGAATTTTGTTGTGTGTTTGAAGGTCTAATCCTACAGTAACATCTTATTGAATTATTATGTTACTTATAATAACAGAAATTCCAGTTCAGTATAGCTTCGAGAAAAAGTAAGGCTAAAGACAGAAAATATGTCATTACATTGTCTATATTAAATAGATAAAAGGCAGATAAAGGAGAAATATACCAGAGGTTGCCTGCCAGTTTGTCCAGCGATGCTGTTAGCATTTCCATTATTGGTGATAGTATTGTTCAGGTTGCTACCAGGTGGCCCTGAGCTGCTCTGATTAATCAGCTGTTGGGACAATGCTGGGTTTGGTTCACTCATATTTAGCTGCTCGTTAATCACCATGCAGAACTCTCCGATCTTCTGGATGTCACCATTTTTGCCAGAATATAGTGTCAGGCATTGCCTCCAAACTGAAGCATAGCCCTTTGTGAGCCTTACTATGTCACCTTAAACAGATTCCGTTTATATTAATTATAACTTCCTTATATGGATGTAAGACTATATTTTCTTCTATGTATAGTATAAGATGACTTACAGTGCACTGGCAGTGATAAAATTAATTCCCAAATGAAATCATCATATTATTAAAAATATACATCAAGCACTAATTGTAAAAACATTTGTAAACAACAATGAAGCAAATTCATGTATTTTGCAAATAGCATACCTGTATTGACTATAAGAAATCAAATTAACGTTTTGAAGCTGTACTCAACTAGATCATTTTGATTTTTTAATCCACAAGTGATAATCCTACATGTCAAAAATTTGTTTTACACACGTAGAATCCATCAGTAAAATTTGAGAGTGGCCAGATAAGGCTTTAATCTCAGATTGAAATGACTATTCTGTTAGTTAAGGTACCTTAGCCCAAAGGTCACATTTCTCCATAAATGTATATGTGTTATAAAAGATTAATGATTGTACATATGTCATTTTTGGATTATGCAATATTTGTTATAAATGCACCCTGACATTTTATGGACAAAATGTATATGCCAATGTAAATAAAAAATGTCATATAAGTATATATATTCTATATTTTAGTTTTAAACTTATAGATAATCAAAGAAAACATGTCACATCTTCGCTACATATGTCAAGGTACTCTCTACTGCATTTGTTAATATATCTTTTCCTCGTCCAAGATTTACAAAGTATATCCATTGACGTAAAGTATACAAAAGTCGAATACTTTCATTTAATTTCTGCCGAAATAGACATACATGAAATATGTATCATTAATTTCATTAAAAGTGTAAAGAATCATTTTGCTGATGTTCAAGCAGTATTAAACTTGCAAAAGACACTGAGTGTCCCAAGTATTATCTATTTTACTTCTACAAATACTGTTTATAAACATAAAGAAATGTCAAAACGCAAGTTATAGTGAACCTGCATTTCAGTAAATACAATGTTAGGCTACAATAGTATCTTGGAAAGTACTTAGTGCTGTGTGCAAACAGTTGGGGGAAACCAAAAGCACACTATATTCATCCAATGCACAAGTATACATTGAATATTTACACATTGTATATTACTTTAAGCAACATGTATCTGGGAATAAGTCGACACTCGAAATAAATTCCTTACTTATCCCGAACTCGAAAACTAAAGTATATAATTCATGTGTTTATATCATATTCTTTAACCCCTCAAATATAGACATATATTTGTGAATCAGCTTCTATACGACTATTAGTTCATTGACCAACCTGGTACCAAAAGTTGGCCAGGCTCATCCCAGATCGACACATTCATGCAAGCCGTGCTGTCGGCGACCTTGAACGTTCGAACCTCGCGGTTCTCTTTGGTGATGGTAGGGTGGCCAACCTCCAGGACTATAAATACCACATTAATGTTCTTCTGACCCGGCCGTATATCCTTTATCAGAACGTATTCCATCTTTCACGAATATAACGTCACCACCTACTAACCGTGTCCACGAGCACTCACAAGTTTTCGCCCAGAATTTTTCGAAAATCGTTCGAGGGAGGAAATTCATGAGAAATTTCGAAGTTGCAAAGGTGCACATCCGTCGCACCCTTCGTGTTTCAGCTCTAGCTTCTAATTTTACGATGCATCGACTTGGCTTTCAAGGTCACACTGTCGCAAAACCATAAGTCTCGATCACGCGGAACGGATCAGGAAAGTTCATCGGAGCTGGTGCGCGGTCAAGTTGCTCTTGGTCCCAGTTGGGGGGCTGGTTGGCCATCTTGGTTTAGTGACGTCGACTGTCACCGGTGCCGCTGATGTATAAGAATCACAACAGGCATTATTTATTTGGCCGTATTCATACAACTGTATTCATAACCAGCTTTTCACATAAGATCCTATCCAGTACACGATAAATCAATAATTTGTTCCACAACCCTTTAAAGGTCCGCAGGTGACATTAGTATCCGTCTAGTTGACTTTGAGAGCCTCAGGTGGATAAAACGAGAAGCTCCGGAGAAACAGGCCCGAGGAACTGAATAGTCCCGTAGCATGGTTAGAAAGTGCCCGCGCTCATCTCTTACCTTCCGACATCTCAATGTACCTCGCTTACTTTTACAGCACCTCTGTCGATCTCAATATATGGACCCTTTATTTTGAAAGTAGTGTAAGTCCATTTTCTCTTGTTTCGAGAAAATCAAAGGATGGCATATTTGTTAATTAAAAAATATAGGTTAATATTATCGATTGTGGCAACGTTTCTACCAATTTATCAATATGTAATTTGATTATATAAATTTGATTTAGGCGAATTTAACCAAAGTAATGTATATTTACGAGCTACAAATGGATTTACACCACTTTCAAAATTAATCAATTGTAAAAATCGTTTAACTTCAATTTTGAAAAATCAAATATCACTTAAAATATATTTGATATTAATCCAATTTCGTTTACAAATAATAACAAGAAATAAAATAGGAGTAGTATTTTTAATTTTAACATTAATAATATCTATATATCGTTAGACTTAATAAAAGATATTGATATTCTCTTTTTATGTTCTTCATGCGGCAATGTTGTGAAATATTGATGATATACAAGAGATACATAAAGTAATGATTGCTCCATATTTTTATATTTTTCGTACGTAATAGGTCTTGTATCGTAATATAAAGGCGTCAGGGCGGTTGTTTCAAATTTTAGTGGTCTTCTCCAACATGTAGCTGTTTTAAATTTTTAATTCATAAATCTAAAGTATTAAATTCTATCTCCCCCATTGATGTTTTATATAAAATAGAATACGGTGCACGTTTGCAAAATCTCATCGAATATATTTCCCATTTACATTTCTCCATTAGTATTTCTTCTTATCGGTTTTTTAATTGAGTTTTGTATATTGTACAAATATAAAAAGCAGTAGTCACTGACCTCACTACCTATCTATCGAAATTGGACTTATACGACTTTCATAATCAATGGCTACGCAATTTCTTTTATCGGCCAATATTAAATTGAACAAACTGTTGGTATTTTTTAAGGTATTAAAAACTAATTAATTATAAACAAAAAGTTTACACTAAATTAAGCATAAATGACGTGATATCTCATTTTTTTTTAAATGGACTTACACCACTTTCAAAATAAACGGTCCATATTTCGTTCGCTCCCGTTGCATCTTTCTCGCACTCAATATACCTCACTCGCTCTTATCGCTCTCGCTCTCAACGTGTCTCATACTTACTTGATATGGCTTGCGCTTGTTGCGACGTTGCCTTCCGATATTGCCATGAAAACATAAACTGAAGCAATTCCTGCCAAGCGTCTCTGCCTCGATAAAACTTGCCGGGCAGATCTGGAGTGGAGAACGTATAAGCGGGAATCACTGTATATATAAATATATGATCGCGCAAAACATTTAGGCACATATTAAAACAAAGTATATTGTATGATTTTCAGTGAAAAGATTGTTTTTCGCTATAATTTTGGAAAAACAAAACGCACGTAAAAGGTTATTTACAAAGAAACGGAGGCATACAATCATATCTACTAAGCTTAAATCTATCTCATTTTAAATGTATATAAGGCCATAAAAAAATAAGAATATAAATGTACTTTTCGTAAATTTAACGAATAAATACAAAACCAGAAATATTATCACGGTTAACAAAAAAGAAGTAAATAAAACAATTATAAAAGTATATGGGATCAAATCATCGATGTCACATGCGCGTTACCATCTATTCGAATAAGCTGGTAAGCATCGTTATACTGTATCGACATAACAGTATTAGTAGAGAAAAACAACATAAAACCGCGCAGCCATGATGGTATTCAAACGGTTCAGATCGGGCGTATTTTTTACACGAAGGCGTTTCAAAGAAAGGCGCAACATTTTCTGATGATTTTTTATTCTAATTATTCTTTGTACAATTACGCATAATGTTAAGAGGCACAATGTTGCAATTTGGCCCTTAAAATTTTACAAGAAATATATTTGTAAGTTTTCATAGAAAAGAATTTTTGTTTTATAATTTTTCCTAAAATGAGCTGTTGAACGTCTTCAGTATAATCCTCCCGAAGATAAACATTTCATTTATTATGCGCCTTTATCAAAACTATACAAATCAAATTTTTATTTCTTGCACCAGAGGCCTTAAAAAGTATAACTAGCCTTACCCGTGTTTTGCTTCGCCTCCGATACAGGCGCTAATTTCGCTGCATTTATGTAAAACGTCGGAACAAGCTCTCCGAACGGATTTTTAAAAATAAGCTCAAATTTCCTCAAAAATAAATGCAAACTTTCCCGTGACAGGAATTTTTTGTTCAAGTATTGTTTCAATCTCGGGTTCTGAGACGATGTGTGCAGAATTTTTCTGATTAAGAATATCACAATTATTATGTGCTTCTCTTAAAATTGTGGCGAGAAAAACTATTTAACGCTTCTCATAAATACAGTGAAATTAGCACCTCTATCGGAGGCGGAGCAAAACAGGGGCAAGGCTAATTATACTTTTCGTTGCCCCGGGTGCAGGAACATAGTCTTCTTTACACAATTCCAAGAGAAAGCCACGATAATCGTGATATTCATATCCGGGAGAATTATGCTGAGCCCGTTCAACAGCTCGTTTGGGGAAAAGTTAAAAAACAAAAATTTTCTTCTACAAAACAAGCATTTTTATTTACTTTTTTATTTACTTTTTATTTACAATTATGTGTAACTATACAAAGATAATGTAGAAAATTAATATTTTAAAATATTGATTTCTGGCCTCAAGAGGTATCGAAGAAAAATAGCTAAATTTAAACAGTTTGAATGTCAACATGACCGCGCGACATTGCTCTATTCTTGTTGCTCCTAGTACCACTGTGTCGAGACAGTCTAAAGATTTTTCAGCTCGTTCGGACAGTGAATAATAGCGAGAATGAAAAATACATAAGTTCGATCCTAACTATTCTATCCTTTTTTTTTAGATAAACCTTTATAATGATCTTCTCATTGTTGTATGTATTAAATTTCCAAAAATGACATTCACTCTCCCTTTTTCATGCTTTTATCATACACCTATATATTTTTTTTAAATTCATTTTTTCGGCACCGACTGCTAAGGTCATTTGGCATAGGACCTACTGTTT
>JBCFXI010002939.1:0-14298 GCA_038496175.1 Ampulex compressa
GAAATATTATGAACCCTGAAGTTAGGACAGCATTTTCTCTGATTATTCATAAGAATATAATCGAACATATAAGAAAGTGTACAGAAACAGAGGCATTTCAAGTGTTGGGATCTAAATGGGAACTGTCTGCTGCAAAGCTATATGCCTTTATTGCCATCCTGTATGCACGCGGCGCATATGCGGCTAATAATAGATATAGCACCTCTATGGAATGAAAAGTGGGGTCCGCCATTTTTCTCAAATACTATGAGTAGAAATAATTTCACGGAAATTATGAGGTTTATTCGATTTGACGACAGCAATCAACGAAGCCAACGCTTACAAACTGATAAATTGGCGTTTGATTTCCGAGGTTTGGTACAAATTCATCGAGAACAGTCAAAAGTGTTATAAATCAAGACCATATATTACTACTGATGAACAATTGTTTCCAACGAAGGCAAGGCGTACATTCACTCGGTATATGTCTAATAAACCGGACAAATTTGGTACTAAGTTTTGGTTACCATTCGACGTACGCAGCAAATATATAATAAATGGCTTTCCATATTTGGAAAAAGATGAAAGAAGAGAACCCTCAGTTTCCCTTGGAGAGTTTGTCACTATGAAATTAGTACAACCGTATACAGGATGTGAAAGAAATAATATAACTATGGACATTTTTTTTACAAGCCTATCTTTAGCAACAAAACTGTTAGTGAAGAAATCTACGATTGCTGGGACAATTAGAGCAAATAGAAAAGAGCTACCAACATTGAAACTGAAAAAAGACGACATGCCACTTTTCTCAACAAAACTCTATCGTTCAAATAATTGTACCTTGACAATTTACAGAGCCAAACCAAGAAAAAAAGTTCTAATTCTTAGTTCAATGCACAACTCTGTACAAGTTAAAGAAAATGATACCCGGACACCGGAGACAATTAGATCGTAGAATAGCACCAAATTTAGCGTAGATCTTACTGACCAAATGGCCAGAAATTACTCGCTAAAATCTAAATGTCGGAGATGGCCTTTGCAAGTATTTTTCAATACTTTAGATTTAGCCGGGATAAATGCATGGGTGTTATGTAAAAAAAAAATCACGGGAGAAGAAATTTCGAGACAAGACTTTATATTGCAATTGGCAGAAGAACTTGCCATCGAATATCAAAAAGATAGAAGCAAAGAAGATCAACCAACACACGTCACAAGTACAGGTACAGATTCCCGTGAAAAGAAAACATGTCAAATAAGATATTGTAATGATAATAAGACGAACAAAAGCTGTCTAAGATGTAAAAAGTACGTATGCGAAAAATGTACAATTGAGGAGTCCATTTGTAGAAAATGCGGCGAGAAAGAATAGAATGTACATTTTATAGTACTGAATAAATAAAACTATATTTTTTTTTTCAAGTTGGCTATTATCTTCATTCTGTATTAAAAAATATAAGTTGTGCTAAAGATCGGTCATTTGACCGATCGCGGTAGAAAGAGGTATACGTGAAGTGTCAGTAGGAGTAGTTTTAAATGGCAGTATGGATTATTATCATTCCTGTAATCACTTTTAACATTCTTTAATTATATTTGAATCAGTGACAACACGTTTCTTTACCATTTTCACCTGTGCTGCACAACCATAAGCGGAATCGGTGCTGTACGATGTAAATGATTTTCTTCTTAAAATTATCAGATTATTAATATGGAGTTGCACTCAGCCGTTATTCAATATTAGAAATATTCTATTAACTTCTTTTGTGTGCCGGTCTGCTTGATGTGGGGACATGGGGGGGGGGGGGATTGTGTCTGCGGACCACATTTCATTCGTGGATGGCATTCATGCACTAGCTGGATATGCATCATAATTGATAGCAATGTAAAATAATTAGGCAACAAACAAAACTAGCTTATGTACCGTACGATATAAATTCATTTCTTTTTAAAAATGTCAGATTACTACATACAGTCAAAACTATACTAATAAAAAAACTATACAAAACTACTAATTCCTTTTATATTGCGATCCGGTTGATGCAGGGACGTGGGGAGATGGCGTCGTCTGATCATGTCTGATCCGTAGACGACATCCCACCATGTCCGCGCATTAACTGGTTATGCATAATAAATGACAACAATATAAAATAATTATGTAAAAAAAATACAATAAAATAGAAAAACAAATATATGTGAATTTTTGCAAAGAAAAATGTATTTGAAGGAAATGTGAAATTACAACTTTAGCTAGATAAGAAAGACATGTTAACGTTAGATCACTCTGTGATTATATCGATTATCAATGTCTAATACATACCCATTGTTCCTATGTAAAATAAAGTATGATTTTAACAAGAACCATGAGGAGGTACGGTGGTGTAGTGGATAGAGGCTTAGACTGTCACGCGGTAGACCCGGGTTCGTATCCCGCCCATCACTTCTGGTTTTTCTATGTGATATGTATACGATAGCTCTGGTGTTTTGGAACCGACCTTAAACTGCAGGTCCTAGGCCAAATGACCTTTGCAGTCGGTGCCGAAAAATGAATTTAAAAAAAAAACAAGAACCATGTTGTAGCTGTGAAAAGAATGGTTTCACAGTTTCATAAAAAGTGTATTATAGCTCTAAAAGAAAGCGATTATTAATACTTGGTCTATCATTTGTATTGTGCACCTATCTTATTTAATCCTTTTTTGATAGATTTTATTTGTGTGAAGCTTTTATTTGAAATTTATAATATTTATTTGCCAATTTGACATAGTCCTTTTCAAACTTACAATTTGCTTCTGGTTATACTTAACTACTCTATTTATACTTGTACTTAACAAATATTCATGGCTATTTGTGTGAAAGAAAATCTTTTTTTGTTATCTGATACCTACAACTCAGACTGCTCCTGTTTTTTGTTTACAAATTGCATTGTGATTCTTACGCAAGATTATACTGCAAAAGGTTAAAATTAATTGCTACACAACATTTTAATTATAAGACTATTTCGCATGTGATAGAAGTAACGCTGAGAAATTGTATTTGTCTAAAGGATGCCAGAGGAAGAACTCCGTAGCGGTGGTAACAGTGCGGGGAAATGGCACGGGACAGATCAGCATTAACGGCCAGAGCATCCTATACTTCAGCCTGGCACAGCATCGTGAGCAGGTGCGCATTAGAATTCAATGTAATACGCTGTAACCGTATATTATACCCTGTACGGCTACATACGTACAAGTCTGCTATCCCACAATACAATAGATCCGTGTAACTCACCTATGTCGGTGAGCCACAAGGGGAATATCTCTCCTAGGAAAGAGGAACGGCTAACGAGCATACGCTGCTCCTATCTCGCTTTTCGGCATCGAACAAAGGAGCAAAGGATCGATTCATAGATCGACATTAGGTTTTCGATAGAGAGTTAAATCGACAGCATTTAATAGAGCTATTGAGATTTTAAATAGAATTTAGAATTCAGATTACACGTCGGATATAAACGCCTAAGAAAATTAGTAGACGATAAACGACGGATAGCTAAGTCCAACTAACTTTCGGGTATCGAGCAAAACCGCTAGTATCCACGGCTATTCCGGGCACCAAAAAGCCGAGAAGTCATGTGTACAAACTGCACCACGGCACTGTTCTTACTTAATTTTTGAAATTCTTACTCGTTTATACGACGATATCAAATTAGGAGTCAAATAAGATCGATAGAGCCAAACTGCCGGATTCCGAGTATTACTGCGAGTTCGTGGAAGATCATTCTCACGAAACTAAGACTAATATAGTAATAAAATAGGTACTAATCTTTTTTCTTTATTTCAGAAAGAATTCCTAAATTCTTTCCGCAACTCTAACTCTTACATATTCTCAGGAACGAAATCTTAGCTGAGTTTCCACTTGTGTGTTCTCCTCGACTATTTTCGACCTGTTAGTGTACAGGCGCGACTTTTGTGTACTCTCGAGAAAGCAATCTCTGTCGAGCTTGCACTTGTGCGCTCTTAAAGAAGTTGTCCGACTTGCTGGTGCAGTGAGAAGCATTCTTTTCTTAAAATCTTTTATGCGACTCTAACTCCTGTATATTCTTGGGAACGAGATCTTAGTTGAGGTCACATTCGTGTGTTCTTCCCGACGATTTCTGACCTATTACTGCACGGATACGAGTTCTTTGTACTCTCGGGGTGGCAATCTCTGTCGAGTCTGTCCTTATGCGCCCTCAAACAGGTTGTCCAACGTGTCAGTGCAGTGAGAAGCACTCTTCACTGTACACCAAAAAAACCATACCCAAAAAAATTCTTCACACACATTATCGTTGGGCTAATATTATTAGGGAGAGATAAAAAGGGAAGGCCTCGAGTGTCTCTCTTGCCTTATTTGAATATTTCAAACAAAAATCTATAACCGATAGACATGTACATAAATTTCGCGAGTCGCTAGGATGCATAAGAAATAGCAACAAGACAATAACGTTCGGTTTCATTACAGCAAACCCGGATCCGTCTCTGTTTATCCAACAGGACTCAAGTATTACGCGTTGAGCATTTATCGTTTTTATCCATCACCTACTTAGACTGTTAGGCCTTGACTCAGACAAAGGACGGTCGTATTGAAAATCAAATAACCGGAGAGTACGGTTACAATGCTTGAGGACATTCGCTTACCCGATTTAACTGATAATCACGTTTTCCTGATAACCAGAAGAAAGCATATAATTGTTACAGCTTTAAAAGCTTCAATAACATTATATGTTCCTAATAACACATATTATAGTGGTAATAACAAACATCTTTTATTCCTACACTTATACCAACACTCCTTTTGATTTTCGGGAGTTGAAGTTCCGTCGACGAGTTCGACGTTCGCGCGTAGAACATAATCTTTTGGCTACTATTGCGTGGCTCAAATAATTAAAGGGAGGAATACTATATTAATTAAAAATTGAGGAAAATTAAGGAGTTAAAGTGATGAGCAACTGTATAAACTAAAATAGGCGTAAAACAAAATCAGACCATTGGATAACTGGATCGGGACTCAAACCCGGGACCTTTCGTTTGCCGGACGACTGCTCTACCCCTAAGCTATCCAGGTTGTCCTGTATTAATGAATTAATGGTACACACCGAATCAATAATTTGTTCCATGACCCCTGCAGGGGGGCAAGGAAAAGCTGGAATGCGACCGTGGCGGTGTCAGGCGGCTAGGGCCAATTGATCGAGATTTATAGACTCTATGATCGACACGCGCGCTATTTACAAACTGTGCAGGAATGTATAATTATGGTTATTACAATACACATTGACATATTTAATTGTATTATTCATAGAAACGTGGAAATACAACATTATAGAGCCGAATATAACTTATTGATAGTCTAAGAAAGTGGGAAAAGAACAAAATATCTTTTAAAATTGAAAAAATGTCCTTCAAGAAGAAAATTTTACATCAGAATTATTACAGATAATGATTTGGTAACATTTATCGATTAAAAAAATTAAATCAAGTAATAGTGCAAGGACTGATTATTAATTGTTACTTTTCAAGGCTATAATGCACTTTTTCAGAGTTGTAAAATGGTTCTTTTTAAGGTTATGGCACGGTTCTTGACTGAACTACAATTTATTTTACATTGGAACAATTAGTCAATCAATTAATATTACGAAATCGTTATATGTAATGATTCTGATAAAAAGTTTCTTCTTAAAGGACATTTTTTCAATTTAAAAAGGTAATTCGTTCTTTTCTCACCTTCTTGGACTAGCAATAAGTTATATTACGAAATCGTTATATGTAATGATTCTGATAAAAAGTTTCTTCTTAAAGGACATTTTTTCAATTTAAAAAGGTAATTCGTTCTTTTCTCACCTTCTTGGACTAGCAATAAGTTATATTAGGCTCTGTAATATTGTATTTGCACGTTTCTATGAATAATACAATTAAATAATTTTTTCAATTTAAAAAGGTAATTCGTTCTTTTCTCACCTTCTTGGACTAGCAATAAGTTATATTAGGCTCTGTAATATTGTATTTGCACGTTTCTATGAATAATACAATTAAATATATCAATGTGTATTATAAAAACCATAATTATACATTCCTGCACAGTTTGTAAATAGCGCGCGTGTCGATCACAGAGTCTATAAATCTCGATCAATTAGCCCCAGGCGCCTGACACCGCCACGGTCGCATTCCAGCTTCTCCTTGCCCCCCTTCGGGGGTCACGGAACAAATTATTGATTCGGTGTGTAAGAAATATAATAGGAGCTAATTATAGGTCTTACGCAATTTACTTCTTATTTCATTAGCATGTAGTACGAATAAAGTGAATTCTGAATAAATATTATAGTAAAATAAGAAGCAAAGAATGAAAGAATCTAGAAGGTATATCGTTGAAGTTCCGACGGTTACCAGAGAATACACACTCGCATCTATAATGTATGATGTTTTTGATCAATATCCTTTTTTTTTAGATCGAACACATTATGTTTGTATTACCTACTGATAATTTATTATAAATACCGAACTGTTGGGTTCTCGTTTATGAATGTGTGCAGTGGACGTGTAGGAATTGCACTTGAACGATGATGGATGATTATTAATGCACTTTATTGCTGATTACGCTCGTTACAATGTAACCGATGGTGACACAACATTTCCCCCTTTGAAAAGTTACTGCCAGTTGTAACGGTTGGCATATGTATTCAAGATTAGTCTTCCTGGGGTTGCCCGATTACGTGTGAGTAGTTGAGAATAATCCTTAAGAATAAGCGGAAATCCCTGTTATGTGGTCTGCGGTACATGCTGTTGTAGAAGCATCCAATCATCATTTATGTTCTTAGGTGTAAAGATGAAGCTGAACCTTTTCTTCAGATATGACCGATATGCCTTTCAATGATTCTGCCGTCGTCTAGGTACACGGAGTAGCAGATTTTAAACAAAATTCGGTGAATATTGCTTTGTGCTCGCTGTCGTTGTGAATAAGGAGCGATGGAGCGAGGGCCGATCCTGGAGCGTTAACTGTCGTGGTCGAGCGCCATGATGTTTCGAGAATTGCTTTTTCGTATTGTGTTGATTTCTGCCAACTGCAATGCGTGCTAGTTGTTTTATTCAGCGAATTCCGGGATGCCCTTTGAAGGGCTGAAAGGCTGTCAGTAATATCGGTTGGAGCCTCCGGAATAACTACTCTGTTCCCGAGTAGTAGTGTCGTTGCCAATGCTGAGATCTTCGAAGCGTCTTCTGAAGGGTTCTAATCCGTTAAAAATTTCTTTAAGTTTCCAGTCTTCCTCGATGGCCTTGAAAACTGAGCATAGAAGGGAGTCTTCTTTGGTTGCTTTCTTCAACTGAGTACGCAGTTTCTTACCAAAGAAATCGATGGGAAGGTACTTTATCTAGATAATTTCAGATTTGATGGCTTGAATACAGACTTCTTGTAGCTCTTCACCATTATGTCTTTGAAATTTGTCGATTAATCTTGTAACTGTCCGTCGGGCCTTACCGAAGGGAACCGACTGGAAGGTTTGCTTATATGTTTATTGATATAGTAATAGGCTCGGGCCTCCGAGGCCCGAATGACGGTGGTGGATTTGCTGGGTTCGAATGATGACATGCTTCGATTTTAATTAATAACCAATAGTTTATTCAAAAGGTATATCTTGCAAACTCAGATCCTTCGTTACCGTACCAGGCGAAATATCCTCGGCGAGATGCGCGGATTATCGGGGTCGCGATCTGACCTTTGCTCCGCGAGCAACAAAGCACTTAATGTTAAGTTTAAACAATTATTACCGTGTACGCGGGTCGGTGGAAACAGTTGCGACGTGATCTTGCTTGGCTTACTACTATAGAGCGGCAGCCGTGAAACAAACGCAGTGCGTAGTGTTTACAAAATTGCGCGTGACCTTGAATGTATGGCCCTTCCGCTTGACTCCCCCTCTGGTGGCTAAATTTAGATTTTGCGATGCGACTTCTCGCGGTCAAGGCTATGGGTTGTCATTGGCTTTCCTATACGACGAAACGAGTGAGAATTGCCTTTGTCGCGTGCCCTTTGGCTTCCCTTTGAAACTAGGAGCGACAAAACGGCAGGCGTAATGCGTGGGTCGCTCGAAGAAGCTTAGGACGACTCACAGGGGTAAAAGAGCCCTACGAGTTTTCCAGCTCCCGGGAAAGAACTTCAGCTCAGCTCTGTCGACCACGTTTGCCCGACCTGAGCTGACCAAACTGGCAACCGTATCTGTTGCAATTGCGGGGGGAGGAGAGTAACGCCCAGGGTCAGCCTTCTGGAAAATATCCGGTCAACGTACGTGGGTTCAGCAATTAGAAGATTGAGCATTCCCGCGACGCCCGAATCGCACCAGGGATAGCTCGCGTACTTTCCGGGACGGGAGTACGATCAGTAGGAACGGTCGCTGACGATGGCCGTGATCGGCGATACACAAACTCGCTAGGAGAATCGACAGGCACCGTAGTAAGCTGGGCGAATTCTCCGCGAGATGATCGAGTCACAAGGCCGTACCGCAAACCCGCACCACCCAGAGCCGATCGAGCGCTACACCACCTGAACGCACTTTGCCAGACACGACGGAAACGCCAAATCTAGGACAAGTAGGGCACCTTAGTGAGCTAAGTCGTCTCAGAGGCGCTGTGTGGGCTAGCAAGGATTGTCGGGTATGTGTAGAACCGTATGGCTCAGTACCACTAACCGTTCCCCGTTCCGGCAGATTGCGATTTATTTGTCGTCGCGGAATATGAAGCCAATAACAATTATTTTGTATTCGGGAATATCGTGCCTGAATACAAGCAACACCCTTTTTATATAGCAATTCACGCGAGTGATTGTGCTAATGTACACACTAAGATCTGAACAATCGCGTGAATTAAGAATTGGCATGTATGCCTTATGCTTCTAAAAACATCCTTCCTATTTAATCGCCAGATGCAGAGTGCCACTCTCGTGCATTTGCGAGGCAAATTTACCAACAATATTCGGTGAATTTTGGAGGTTGAGGAAGAATTTCAACAAAACCTTCTCTCGGAATAAAGACTTTTATTAATTTTTTTAACTCAAGGTGAAGGGCTTAAATTCGAGTTCCTGTCCACTATGAAGTTTACGTTTCAATTTACTTCTCATCCCACTGATCCCACTGTTTGGAGTCCGCCGATACGCAAGCGAGTGCGCCTCAAGCTTCTCAAAAACGATTTTGGATCAGGACAAATCGGAACCTTCCGATTAGAAAAGAAATTAAATCAACATTTAAATCAACCAACGTTGATTCCAGATATTTGCATTCTTTCCGATACGCAGTCGAGTGCGCCTCAGGTAGTCTACAAATATCGTGATGTCCACTACTGGATGGGGAAAAACTCGATTAAGAATACTTACACCATATGATTGAATCTTACTCGTTAAAACTTAAGCGCAGGGAGATCGAGATGTAACACCTCCCCCTTCATAGACGTAGGGACGGTGCACGTAACATTCTTTCGGGCCAATCCAATTTTGAATTTTTTCTCTCATAAAATGTTTTTCTCTTTCACCATTCATTGCATAGTTTTTAACTATACTTTTTTCCCCACTATATTTAATATACCTTGTTTTGAAATTTAGCTTTAATAATCCTGAACATATAAGCCGAAACGTTGTAAGAATTCAAACCGTTTGTTATTTCTCCTGAGCACCTGGAGAAAACATATCTACTTGTGAAGACCACATCAACATTCCTTAATTAACAGCCTGAGTAAGATGAATAGGAGTACCATATCATGATTTAAATTTATATTAAAAAGCAAACTTGTAGAAGAGGTGCCATATAACCTAATTGATATTTTTACTATATTTGGAGGCCCCATTACACTACAAAGTGACAATATTCATCAGTTCAGTAATCGAATCATGAAAGAAGCCTGTGCAATGTGGCCAGATCTGAAAATTGTGCACAGAAAACATAAGCACAACTAGATTTAAGGTTTGCTCAAGCATGCAAACCAGGATATAAAATATATACTAAGTTCCTGGTTGGAAAGCAATCGAACCAGTAAATGGTTCGAAGGGTTATGCTTTGTGAAACTTATGAAAAATAAGGCATTTTGTAAAGGTATTAAGTGTACTCCTTTTGAAGCAATCTTTGGGACGCCTGTAAAAATAGGCTTAAAAACGTCTTCTTTTCCGAATAACTCTATTAATCATCTTAGAACTTAAGAACTTCTTTAAGCTCTAATCAGGAAAGTTAATAACACTTCCGAAAGCACCAAAAGAAATAGAAGATGATTCTGATGTGAACAATCAAGATTGTCACAAAATAATCCTGCACCTAAAGTTAAATTTGTAATGCAAAAAGAAGATAAAGCAGCAGTCTCCTTAATCTAGATAGACATTTTAAGCAGGCAAGTACAAATAAGAAAATATAAAATGCGTGCTAGAGAAGGTTTAGAATCATAAGTAAAGAAAATGTTCAAAGTTTCGAATCTTATATTTCCTTCTGGTAAAGTTGGTGGCGCAGTGAAATTACGAGTACCAGATGTGGACATAGCAAGGAGTGATCCATGTCACGAACTATTGCTTTACCAATTTTTATAATGCTCTGCGATACTGAACATTATACTTTTGCGTCAAGCGTGTCTACATGACACCCCCCTGGGACGAGGCTAATAAATTAATAACTTTGGACAAATTTTGGAGGTTGAGGAAGCATGTGAACAAAATCTTCTTTTGCAACAAAGGTTTTTTAAGTGAAATTTCTTTAGGCACAGTAGAGCAAATTCGTTTGGATGTGATAGATTCATGAAACACTTCCTCTTCTTTAACACGTTAAGCGCCACGGCGGTCCCTACGGACCGGCGGTAGGCTTTTCATTCTTCTATCGCGGCGCGTATGTCGATCCTTGCGTACTTGTGCGACTGAACATTTAAATTATGCGATATCGGTTTTTGTTTGGTCAATGCTTCAAGGAAAAGAATATAATATTTAAAAAGATTAATGTAATTTATTAAAACAGGATAAGCAAAGGTAAGGTTTCTGTGTACATTGGTTACATAAGGTTGTTACTTTTGGCGTTACATTTTTAGCTATCTTTGGTCCTAATATTCGTGTATTCTGATTATAGCATTCGGCGCAGTAGCTTCTAATTTTGTGTATTTTTTCTATTGCAAGGTATCGTTCCAAGAAAGTTTATTCCATTTTCTCCAAAGTTAAAAACAGTTTCGGCGAAGAATATCAGTTGTTTATATATAACGTATATCCTTTATTTAGTATTGACTTCAATAACTCCATCACAATAGTTTCAGATGCACTGTAACCATGATTTGTTTTATCATTTACTGAATATATTATAGCAGTAGCCCGATGCTGACTTGCACTGTTTATAAAATTTAATCCTAAATCGCGCCTTTTTCGAGGAATTGAATTTCATCGACAATTCATCGATGGCAATATTCTCTTCTATTACATTTACTTCTTTGAATTTTTTATTAAAATAGTGTTCATTGTCAAAAGGATCTACTGAATCACAATCTGCAACAATACATTTCTCTCCACTATCATCAACAATAGATTTTCTTTCTCCTAACATGACGAGTATAAGGATTGTTTTATACCTCCTAGAAAATTATATTTGAAACATTTGAGTGCAACCAAGGTTTACACTTAACTAAAGTAAGAGATTATCGAGAGCAGTGGAATCACTTATCCAACTCATTTGTTTTCGTTTGTTCCAAAAATACACCATGAGCCACGCCCAACTTGTTTACATTTGACTCGAATGTGCTACAACTAGAAGTATCACGGCTTCGACTCTTGCATACTGTTAATGACACAAATTCCTCACCACGAGTCAGACTCGTGGTTTTCGCTTATGGTATATATTTCTTACCACGAGTCAGACTCACGCTTTTCGCTTATTGCACAAATTCGTTATCGCAAGTCTCACTTGTGGTTGTAGGCCAAAGGGTTAATGCTTTTGTTGGGCATCGATTTTTCATGTAGGAGGCCGCTATATTCTTAGCTTCCCCCCATAAACTGAAAGGTATGTTGTCCTGCAGTAGCATGCATTGCGCCATTTCAAACAGCGGTTTGCCCTTTCTGCTACATCATTCAGTTGAGGGGAGTAACGAGCCGACAATTCCCTTGTAATTCCTTCCCCCTTTAAATATCTTGTGCATTTTGTTGACAAGTACTCTTCTCGGTCCGAAGTTTGGTTATTAGCTGCCTCGTGTGTCTCTCAACCTTAAACTTATGTTCTTTGAATGCCCTGAATACGTTCTAATTTGCTTTGCAGCATTCGTTTTTTGAGATATCTGATATCGTCGGTAATGAATGTGACGAAATGTCTCGCTTTGTCACGGAATTTTACATGTAGCGGTCTGCATATATCACTGTGTACAAGACCTAATATCTTGCCTGCACTTCTCATAGATGACTTGAAAGGCAATCAGTGAATTTTGCACTTATCACATATTTCATATGTTTTGCTTGGGCCAGCCGTGTCTTCGTTCAGTCCATGGACTAGTTTCCTCATTCTTTTAATGTACTCGAAATTTAAGTGTCCAACACTTGTATACCATTTTGCGAGATTCTTACTATTGTTCATTGCGTTTGCGGCAAATTCTTTTCCGACTGGGAAACCATGCACAAGTGGCGGGTAGTAGATAGAGTATAAATTTCGTAGTTCCAATACACAGTTTGTTTATTGTTCACTCACTTCTGCGGAACTGGCAAGAATGTACGTTCATGTAGCAGACACGTTATTTCACACGTAGTATAACGGTCGGTGCGGTGCGGAGCCTTCCTGGTTTTCGACTTGACTGTTACTAGGCGAAAAAACGAACCCTGCGAAAAACTGAGTAGCGTCACGGACTATCGTACCGCTATCACCAAATTTATGTCACGGGCTATCGTTCGACCGATTTTTAATATAGTTTTAAGATAAAGATATCTACGGTTTCGGATCAAGCATGTCTACACGACACTCTCCTGGGATGAGGCAAATTGACTAATGATTTTGGACAAATTTTGGAGTTTGAAGAAGAATGTCAACGAAACCTTCTTTCGCAATAAAGACTTTTATTAATTTCTCAAATTCAAGGTGAAAGGCTTAAATTCGAGTTCCTGTCTACCGCGAAGTTTACGTTTGCATTGTTTTACTCGTCAAACCCATCGATCGCTTGGGGTTCGCCGATACGCAAAATGAATGCGCCTCAAGCTTTCCGAAAACGATTTGGATCAGGACGAATCGTGGTCCTTGATGATATTCCAACAGGCAAATGAATGCGTCTTGGATCCTCCGTCCAAGTCTCGATTAAAAGACTAAAGATGCGAGTTCCGAATTTCAGACAATTCGAAAGTTTCGATCGCAAAATGACTGCGCGTCAGATCACTCAGGATGTCTTAACATTTTTAATCCCTCGGATTCTCCAGAACATCGATACGCATGTAACCGTATACTATTAATATTTTTAATTGGGAACGACTCTGGGCTGCGTGTGTTAGAATAGAAAGATTTTTTTTATAATAAACTAATTTTTATTAAAAATGATATATTGTTTATATATCTCTACTATTATGAATTCTATTATAATTGTGGACTGCCTTACTCTGGCCAATAAATCTTTCACACATATACACTTATCCTTTCTTTCTTACGGTCGTTTTACAAGTGTCTGCTCGGGAGGTACGTCCGACATGCAACGAAAACGTGGTCTTCCTCGTGGCGTATGGCCTGCCGTAGTATCTCTCTCCGTTTTTTTCCACAAATTCCTTTTTTCACCTTTCTCTCCTTCAACGCCAAACCCAACCATTCCTTAGCAACCCCTTCGCTCATTTTTTTCAAAGTACCCAGCGGCCTTCACAGGCATTAAGCTGGACCTGTCGTCGCCGCACGCGGACGTCGATAGCATATGCCTTAGGTGCCTATGTAACCGGCCGGTTACACACAAAATGAATGCGCTTCGGAACGTTTAAGAGAATCTTAAGCTTCGGTGTCCTTACGATATTCCTATACTACCGATACGCAAAATTAATGCGCCTCAGGTAGTTTACAAATATAGTGATTTCCACTACTGGATGGAGAAAAACTCGATTAAGTATATTTACAGAAATATAACTTAAGCTTAAAAAAACTTAAGCGCAGGGAGATCGAGACTGTCGCGAGCGTTACTATAACGTCTAACCGTAATGAAAACTCGAATACTAGTGCTCGCCGTGCCCAAAAGCACCGATATATATGTTGTCCAAATTCTACTTTTCCTTAGCGTAAGAATTTCAAGGGTATGACGAGATCCTGCACGTCCGTCTGTGACATATGCGTTAGGTTTGTGACCCGCGACTACTTAATATATGGATATATAT
>JBCFXI010002940.1:0-14293 GCA_038496175.1 Ampulex compressa
CGGTTAGTGATTCTTTTCAATATTTCGCTTCAGTGTTATAACAAAGTCCTATCCGCCTGGTCCCAAAACTCACATTGGTAATTTAAAGATAATTTACATTCTTCTTATTAACATTTTTATAACTTGTATCATTTATTTAATTTCATTTTTTTATTAATAAACTTAGTTAAATAGAAATTCCTTTAATGCCATCCAAGGGTGGATTCCGAGTTAAAGAGAAGAGATTGCGGTTCCTAATTAAATCGGCTCTTATTCAAAATCAAGACCCTTTTCCTTTGTTTAATCAGTTAGCATTAGTCTTAAACAACCAGTCAACAATTCCCACGATAAAATATAACCTGACCAAGATAAATTTCTAACCTTCCTTTCCCAATTATAAAACCATTGCAAAAGGCGATCTCCGTCGTTTTGCTTACAAACTCCGCCACCTCATCGGAACTGATTTCCCCATATTTCTTCCCTCTCAGTACTCAATTCTTCCTCCTGTCGAAAAACCTTGAATTCCACGACTTGAACCTCCATCCCCGAGGAAAGTGCTAAATGCAATAAGTGTTGACTCAAAATCGGAGAACAAAATTCGAGTGTTTCGCTACGGCGTGCCCTCACAGCGGCACGGACTTATGTACATAAATTTGAATTGTAACGCCCAAACTTTATATCACGATACAAGGACGAGCGGTGATGACTAAGTCAGGACGGGTACGTTAAAAAATTTTGCTGAATAATTCGATAGAACGTGAAACAATCTCTTCGGTATCCGAACCACAAACAACGAGAAATCGTTCCCGGGTCGTAAGATTGCCTGTAGAAACTTCCGGAACAGGGCCATCACAGCCTAGGGTATCAGAAACCATGGTAGAACAAGAACAGACAGGGTATGCGCGCATTAATGATTTGGTTAAAAATTTGACGATCCGTATCGCAAAATGTGAGGCTGAAAATGATTAAAGCAAGTATTAACTACATAAATTGATACACGAATGTCTGCGATAGAGGAACAGATTCATACAAGCATTGAAAATATTAAAATTGGTTTGGAGAAAATAGAGGACAATCAAGTACACGAAATTAAAGGCATCCTATACCGGGAATTAAAAACATCGTTTGATAACAAATTATTAGAAATTAGAGAATCTCTAAAACCAACTGCTTCACAACGAACTTCCAGTTTTGTAATTCCAGAAATGTCGAACGAACCACGGATAGGGTAATGTTCGCGGCACGCGACATAATTCCAGACATTCCGGATCAAATCGGAAATTCCATCTTTTACTGGAATTGTATCAGAAAGACCGCCGAAATTATATATATAGCTATATATATATATAGCTTGTCCAATCTAGCCGGACCACGATTAGACAGGTTAAAGTACCTTATTTTATTTATTTTCTGTTATTTATGTATAAGTGTGCCCTATTTATTTCTATTCTTATCTCCATTTATGTTTTTATTTATTTAACCATCGCTTCGGCTAAGTTTTTATGCATATCGGCCGGCCCTGATTAGGCGTGCAGGGATATTTTAATTTAGCGACATTTTACCTTTTTTTATTTTATTTTACTCTGTTTTTATTTTTAAGACTTTTATTTTTATTATGTTTTTTTCATGTATGGTTTGAGTGTTGATTTTGTTTTATGAGTTCGATTGGTGTGAGTGATGCTGTCTGCAAGTGTGTTGCTCACTGTCATGTCCACAGGGCTACTATGTTGCGTTATTTTATTTTACTTTGTTTCACGTTACCTTATTTTACTCTATTTTACCCCATGACAGTGTATTTTCAGTTATTTTATCTGTATTTATCTTATTTTAATTTTGTTTTTATGACACCTGTGCCACGTTGGCCAGGTTCTTCTCTTACTTTCGTACGACCACTTTTATTTTGGATAAGCCGCAGAACGTGACACTTCTTTTAATACTCTCCCCATGAATCACACACTTTTATACTGATTAGTCTTATAATTTGTTTTTTCTCTTATTTATACTTTTTTTATCTTTATTTTTTATCTTTATTATTTATGCATGCTAGTGTGCGCTGCTTAGTGCATGCAAAGCCGGTATGGTGCAAAAGGTTGATGTGCCTAAATTGCACGCATCCCCAGGGGGGTCTGTCCCCTGGGGAAACATAAATTGCTAAATAAAAGTGTCTTTATAGATTATGGTATATTATATAAGTAATTGACTGATAACTAAGGTAATACATAAAATAAATATAATTTAGCATTAATATCATGAAAATAAAAGATTTTATTAAATGCAATTATCCTATAATATAACAGAAAGCAAACAATTTTATTTGAGCGTACGAAGGGTGCAGACACTCCCGCGCGACAGTCTAAACCGAAACAGAGCCGGTGCCAGGGAGAATCCGTGGCTGAACGGCCGGTCGGACGGGTATATGCTGTTGAGCTGCTAGCGTTCGGTAAAGTGGTAACACTTTAACGACCGCTCACACAACATGTGTGATGCTACCGCCGAAGGTTGTTGGCCAGTACTACACGCTCTGTGTGATAATTTATGAATGCAAACAAGTATGGATATTGCTATTTGCTTCGTATTTCATCGCCACGTCTTTGATTTTAGGTAATTATTGTCTATTTTTAATTTTAGACTTTCTACTACAGTGGTGTTCCACGTAAATTATGGAGCAAATCTTGGCGCTCTATGTTGGTGTAGTACGTTAAGCTACCGTACAAGCGGAAGTGTCGCGCGCGTTTTCTATTTCAAAATGTTGAAATAGGTTTTGTATTTGTATAACGAATTGTGCCATGGCGTTGGTGTTTTGTGCAAAGCTACTGCACAACGCTAATCTTGCTTGTGTTTTGTTCAAGCAACAATAAGTAACAATAAATACAACATGACAACAATAAGTGCAATATGATAATATGAGCAAGTTTTATTTTGGCAAGTTTGTGCAGATATTTCGACGATCATTCTACGAAGGGAAAGGTATGCTTATACAAAACGAATGTGCGGTTAATTTATCTGATATTCTAATTGAATTTCTGGATTTTGGAGAAATAGAAAAGTTTGCAACTTTGCATCTTTTAGAGAAACAAATTGAATCAAAACTTTCGCATTTATTAACTCCCGGAAATCTTGCGAAACCCCTCGAAACCTCGTTTAGAATGGAAGACGAAGTGTTTGAAGAAGAATACGCAAATAATTTTTCTGACGCTCTCAGTAATGCCCAGAATAATAAAGGCAGCGATAGTAACGGTGGAGAAAATATTGAAAGCGGGGAAGAGAAAGATTCTGTGGCGACCAGTATTGAGAAAACGGCAAAGGTAACAGCGATCGTTTGTCCGCCTGCGTTCTCGACGCCCAGCGTTACCGGCGCAGTTGGCAAACAATGTACAGACGGACCCATTAATTTGTTCCGTGACCCCTCAAGTGGGGCAAGAAGAAGCTGGAATACGACCGTTGCGGTGTCAAGCGGCTGGGGCCAATCGGCCCAGATTTATAGACTTTGTGATCGGCACGCGACATATTTAACTGTATTATTCATACATTCGTGCAAATACAACATTATAGAGCCTAATATAACTTATTGATAGTCTAAGAAGGTAGGAAAAGAACGAAATTGGGGGGTCACTTGAGGGGTCACGGAACAAATTAATGGGTCCGTCTGTATCGTCCGGCCTAGGACTGAGCTCGTTCCCCAGTCAAGGACACGAGAATCTTTTCGGTAAAAACCTTAGTCAGTCATGTGCTGAACGCGCACGAAGGCGGACCCACCTTGTAGCGTGTATATTTTGTTTGTACTATTACACCATTAAACCTTTTTGTTACGCACCTGCTTGTGTTTGAATACTGTGACACGAACATATAAAAACCACAACTCTTTCCCACAACTAAGAAGAAATTACCGTGTACGAATATCAAGCAGCAGTGACGATGAAGAAAGCGATGAGGATCCTTTGCTGCTACCAAAAAAAATTACCGTGTACTTCGCATACTTAGTAGCAGTGAGGAAGAAGAACAGGAGAATCCTGTTCCCCCAAGAAATCTCCGTCGACTTCGTACACCAAACAGCAGTGACGAAGAGGAAAACGGGGAGAATACAACTAGCCGGTCTAACATTGATAGACCACGTGATCATGAATTTTTCGAAGGTGCCACGGGACCCCGTGTCAGCGTCAGCCACTGTGATTGGGTTGAAAACGTCGCAAATTTTTTCCTCGGAGATGATCTTCTAAAGTTCATCGTGTTAGAAACGAATAAATATCATGCACAGAATTACAGGAAATTTAAAAGAGGGAATAAATGCGGAATGTGGCGTGATGTTACGATACCTCAAGTAAAAAAATTGTTTGGATTAGTAATAATTATGGGGTTAGTTAGAAGGTGTGAGAAATATATGTGAATCGAAAAGATCTCTAGAATAGTTTATAGTTAGAAAAGAGCACACGACGTTTTGAGGGCGCCACATAAACAGTTTTTTTTTCTACTTCCCTCTCATGTCGGGCTGTACCGCGCTAGGCCTGTGCATCGCATGTTTGTTTACTTCGCACATCTGTAAAACCAACAGAAACTTAATATAATATAGGCATAATTATGGTAAACTGTGTCCAGTGATTGCATCAACCCAAATTCCTGTCAGATTATGGACCCAGGAATCACAAACTGCACCGAGAAGTAAATTAAGTGCTCAAGGAAGAACACACGTAAAAATGGCTAACGCGTCGAGTCTCGCGAACATTGAAAAATTGACGGAGACTAATTATGAGCTATGGAAAGTACAAATGAAGAGCATATTGGTATTCAAAGACCTATGGAAATACGCTGAAGGCACGGAAATAAAACCGGCAACAGACGCACAAGAATAGATAAGGTATGATTCGAAAGCATTAGCACTAATAAACCTAAGTATAACGCACAACCAGCTCAACCACGTTAAGAAGGCTATAACGTCGAAGGAAGCATGGGACGGACTCAAAACGGTTTTTCAATCACGAGGTCCCGTGAGGAAAGCAGCCTTGTACAAGCAGTTGCAGAGGATGGAAAGAAGACTTCACGCGGAAGGCCGAACAGCTTGAAGAAGCGGGAATCGAAATACCAGATGAAATGCTATCGATAATGTTGTTTGGCTCATTACCGGCCGAGTACGAAAATTTTAGTGCAGCGATAGAATCACACGACAAAATACCGACACTTGAAAACTTAAAAATAAAGTTAATTGAGGAAGAAGCTAGGCAGAACGATCGCATCGCGAAAACTAAAGATCATAGTAACAATAAAGCATTACTGACGAAAGGACGTCCCGAATGGTCAAAACTGCTAAATGCAAAATCAAGTGACAGTTATACGAAGGCAAGCGTAAATAAATTTAGCGGAAAATGTTTTAATTGTAGTAAAAGCCGGCACATGAGCCGATCCTGTAAAGCGACACAGAAACGTAACGAACCCAACAACGCGACCGATGTGGTAACTGTAATTGCGTGCAATACCGAAATTATTAATAAATCGAATACTTGGTATCTGAATAGCGACGCGACCTGGCATATATGCAACGACAAGCGTGCTTTCGCGACAATAAAAAACGATGAACAAATAAAAGTACATACAGCTTCGGAACACTTCGTAAAGTCAGGCGGTAGTAGTGATATAAAGTTAGGTGCGAACTCAAATCGACAGGTAACTAACCCGGTAGAATTAAAAAACGCGCTATACGTTCCAGAATTGCGAAATAACCTTTTGTCAATATCGAGTGTTACCGATAATGGTTATACGGTTAAATTCAAAAAGGATCAAGCAACGGTCAATCGAAAGGACGGTTTTGTAGTTTTTACAGCGTCAAAATGCAACCAATTATTATTTTTTTTTTTACACTTCAGCATTCCTGCCGAGAAGGGGACTTGATTTACAATCATGTCCTTAATCATTCGTCAATCCATCCCTCATTATAACTTTAACTCGCATTTACCCGCCATCAACTCCAAGCTATCCACCCAAAGGAGGTGGCTTGATTTTCATAACTCCCTTTTTCACTCATCCATCCATACCTTGCGCTTCTTCTCCCATGTTACCTATCTCTTTGTCTTTCCTTTTTTTTTCCTCTTTCTCCCTCCTGAAATTTACATAGTAACTCCTCTTTCTCCTTGTCCAATTTCCTATTCCATATTCCATTCCATTCATATTCCTCTCATCCACATTTCTCCCTGGTGTCTCAAACCATTCTCTTATAACCTCGCATGTGCCCACAAAATGCTCCCAATTGTCTCTTCCTACCCTACAAACTATACACTTCCTCTCCTCTTCTAAACAATACATCAATCCTGCCCTTTTCTAACTCCTTTCTTTCCTCCCACCCCCGTACCTCGACTCCGTATTCAGTGGTGCTTCTCTCCAAATATCCGCATAAACATCCCTCTCCCTGTTAAAGTCATCTCTGCAACATGTTTCCCTAAACCTCATACCTTATATCTTTCCTTCCGCTAATTTTACCCCACCTATTTCTCTCTCTTCCAGACATTTATCTATATCCGCCATGTAAATCCTAAACAGTAATGGACTCAGCGCACATCCCTGCTTTACTCTTTTCCTTGTTTGGAAGCCTCCTGTCATCCCCTCTTTGGTCCTCCCCTCAGCTGTTGTCTCTTCATACCTCTGCCCTAGTCCTTTCAGCAATTTAGGATCTATTCCCTTTTGTTCCATTATCCTCTATAGCCCCTTCCTATCTACGTTGTCGAAAAGCTGCTTTCAGGTCTACGAACACCGCAACATCTTCTTGTCTTACTTCAGCCCTTCTCTCTGTATCAAATGGTTCAAGACGGAGATGTTGTCAATCATCCCCCTACCTTTTCTGAAACCTCCTAAACTTTTTGGTAACCGTTTTACTCTCTCCACCTCTTTTTCCAATCTTCTCCTTAGTAATTCTGCATGAATTTTGTACGCTGTGCAAATCAATTAGACTTCTCTATAGTTTCCAACTTTCTCCTGGTCCCCTTTCTTATGCAGCGGCACAATTATACTACTTTCCCAGTCTTTAGGCAATTCACCTTCCTTCCACGCTCCATCGGAATCCCGTCTACTCCTGCCGCCCATTTTTTTTTCCATCTTTCTCACCACCTGGGGTATTTCCTCCATATCCGGTCCCTCGTCCTCTTGCTCTTTCCTTACCTTATCTTCTTGTTGTCTGCCTCTCTCTTCGCCCTGTTTGGCATCCTGCTTGCCTTCCTGCACCACCTGGGGTATTTCCTCCATATCCGGTCCCTCGTCCTCTTGCTCTTTCCTTACCTTATCTTCTTGTTGTCTGCCTCTCTCTTCGCCCTGTTTGGCATCCTGCTTGCCTTCCTGCTAGATGCGTCACACTAACCTCAATACCTGCCGTCTCCTAACCTCTCCGTCCACCCTCGCTATTTCCTTTCCTTACCCGTTTCTCCCTTCTCTGTTTACACTCCCTTCCCTTACCCTATTTCTTACCCTCCTACCCTTTTTCTCTATATTGAACTCTATCCTCTATGCTCCCTATCTTCTTTTCTAAATTCCTCTTTCCGTCTTATTATTTCCTTTCTAAAGTCCTCCCCTTCCTTTCCTTCGCACCTTTTGGCAACCTATATTTCTTTTCCTTGTTCATTCTCTCTACATTCCTTCCCGCCAGAAACGTTACTATAACCTCAAATCCTACCGTCTCCTAACCTCTCCGCCCTCCCTCGCTATTTCCTTTCCTTACCTGCATATCCCATTCTCTGTTTGCACTCCCTTCACTTTCCCTGCTTCTTATCTTCCTAACCTTCACTCCGCTCCCTTTTTCCCCGCATTTATCGCTTTTTACAATCCATTCTATGTATTTATAGCTACTCACTACCCATTCACACGTCCGCTCTCAACCACGCCATCTAACCAAGATTTTTTAGAACGATTGGAAGTAAAACAATCGCGTTAATACGTTGAGCGCCACGCGTTTTTCTAAGGTAATCCCGTTCAGGCCACGCGCGCCGCTTTTACGCGCTGGTATTGTAAGGCCGGTGTTTCCGATCGCAATAGAAGATAGTTTACGTTCGAATCGTGTTGAACCTATAGGTATTAATACCTATAGGTTCAACACGTTACGCGCCAAGTCTGTTTTGTTTTCTTTAGCGATTAGCCGCTCAGATAAGATTTCTTTGAAAGAACACATTACGCACTAAATCTGTTTTGCGTTCTTTACCGCTTGGCCCGCTCAGATAAAATTTCTTTGAAATGGATTTGTGGCCGGTGTTGCATTTGCGACAAATCAGTTCATTACAGTTCTTAGCTACGTGCAGACAAAAATTTTCTTTAGCCCTCAGCGTCAAAATGTCAGTCCGAGAGTGTGAAAGCGACAGCAGCAGTGAAATTATTTTTGCTAGAAAACGGCTTAGACTGGATGTATTTTTATCCTCTGACGAAGAGGAGGAGGAGATTGTTGAAGATTTCGGAAACAATTAGCAGTCCATCTTACAAGTTGTGACACAGAAAACATTCCACCGAGCAGAATTGCAAGAAGATCCAGAAAAAAACACAAACTCGAAAGAAAATCGGGAAAAGTCTCTGAAGTTCGAAAGTACTGTAAATTGTGTTATGACAAAAATGTAAGAAAAGATGGTAGAGTGATGGCAAGGAGAAAGACCAAGCGTGTTGTAACATTTTGTAATACTTGTAAAGGAAAACCATTTTTATGTTTGTCATGTTACAATGAATCCCATTAATCCTGTAATGATACCAAATTAAGTAAATTTTAAATAAAGTTTCTATAATTCCGTAAAATAGTGTAAAATTTTATAGTTCTCATGTTACACGCTGTCAACCACCGATGGTTGACGCGGCCTGAACGGAAAGTCCAGTGTCAGCCACCGATGGCTGACGTGGCGCTCAACGTGTTAAACAAGAATCAAAGAGGAAGGAAATACCAACCAAAAAGCGATGAATACGTGCTGGTGGGTTACTCCGAAGAGTCAAAGGCATATCGACTGTGGAAACCGCTAACGAAGACCGTCATAAAAGCACGAGATGTAAAGTTCTTCGAAAGGATCGAGTCCTCTTCAGAATGCTCGACAGGAAGAGCATTTGCCGTGCCCAATACTTTCATTAAATTGTCACATAAAGAAGCAAGTAATAAAGATATTGAGAATGCAGTAAGAGAAGATTCACGAGACAGGCACGAAGAAAATACTATGGATAATACTAATGGAGGACCAATTTATAGACGATACACCAGATAACCAAATAACGGAATCAGAAGATAGTTGGCGATCTATGGATGACATGTCAGATCATCATATAACGGAATTAGAAAATAGTGGGCCAGGTCGCCCTAGAATTGATAGAACAGGTAAACCGGAAAAATCGCGAAAGATTTATCAATGAAAAGACGATCAACACCCAGATCCAAAGTCCATACCACATATATTGAAGCGAGATGACAAAGAAGCACGACTAGTAGTCATGAAGAAAGAGTACAACACCCTACAAGAAAATAAAACATGGATTCTTGTACCCAGGCCAGCCGATAAGAAGATTTTGACCAACCGATGGGTATTTAAGACCAAAGCCATTCAAGACAGCGAAATCAAGAAGTATAAAGCGCAACTAGTGGCTAGGGGAAACACCCAGGAATGGGGAATAGACTATGAGGAGGTGTTTGCCCCTGTGGCGAGATATGAAACAATTCGCATCCTAGGAAAGGGCAAAATGAACAGATCCGGCCAGTATAAATATTGGGACTCCGATCGGGACACCAGCAGACTACATTCCTTACTCAAACTCAATACAGAAAACCAGATTGACTTAGCGAATAAACCCATAGTAGTAAAAAGAAAAAGGTAGTAAAATTTTATCAAAAATTAGAGCGACAAAGACGGTTAGAATTAACTCATAAGAAGTACTCAAACCTGTGCAGGCTAAATGTGTAAAAGTAAGATTTAAGGATAACCTATGTCTCGAGACATAACATTGGTCACTTCTTTGAGAATTCTGAGGCGCGAAACGCCCCGTCCGCGTATCGGAATCTCTCACCGAAGCCACCTTAACCCTTTCAGCGCTATGAACCCATATATGGGTTCTCACACAACCATTCGTTTTTGGCTATGAACCCACATATGCGTTCTCGCGCAACCATTCATTTTTGGCTATGAACCCATATATACGTTCTCGCGCAACCATTCAGTTTAGGTTATGAACCCACATATGCGTTCTCGTGCAACCATTCAATCTACAAAAGAATTTATTATGTATACCGTAGCTCTGGTGGTTCGGAATCCACCTTAAACAGTAGGTCCTAGGCCAAATGACCTTAGCAGTCGGTGCCGAAAAATGAAATAAAAAAAAAAAAAAAAAAGAATTTATAAACAGATATATTTGACTGGGCCTGTGAGCCTTTATAGATATAACAAAAGGCTTTTCTTTTATACAATCGTTTATCAATATTGTTAATTAAATTTGTGTAGAGACTAAAGGAGGAGGAAGTCATTCGGACGACCTCCCATTCCGATGAACAGAGAGACATTTCGTTAGTTCCTGCGTAACTAATGATAATAGAACAAATGCTTCACGACGCAGATGCGTTGTTTGTACAAAAAATAATCGAAGAACTGACTCGCGTTACGAGTGCAAGAAATGTAACGTTGGCTTGTGCATTGAACCATGTTTTGAGCGTTATCACACAATGCAAAATTATTAAATTTAAAAATTTAAAAGGTGCAATTTACTACTATTATATTGTTCGTGTTATGAAATAAATGATTATTAAGGGTTTTAAGGTCACCACATAATTTTTTAAAAATATTTTTTCATACGGAGTGGGCAGTCCACCGCGCACGCTTAACGTCTGGAAACTCAGCGCTCAAAGGGTTAAGGATATAAATTTTTTCCTACACGGGACCGCGGAGGACCTGAGGCGCAACAACACCCAGGTTGCATATTGGTCAATTAGTAGAGTCACCAGTTACAAAGTCCATCCGAATCCGAGCTACCCTCGAACCTTTGAGACGCGACAACACCCAGGTTGCGTATCGGGACTCGGGAAGCTTGGACCATTTGACGAGGTCGAAAACCGCGCGTAAAACCCGAAGCGGGAAACAGGTTCGAGCGCGAACAATTTTCAATGAAGTGAACAAATCAATAAAGAAGTTTAGTGAAACCTCAACCCAGGAAGAAGTTAAGTTTCACCTATCTCCTCTTCCTCCTCCAACCCCCACTCCGTTCATCGAAGAACCACATCCCTACGGAGCCTTTGTGCCGAATTTTACCGAGAGCCTCAAAAAATATATTAAAAAATCACCTTTCGAAGTAGCCTCGTCCCAGGGAAACGTTCCGGAGACGTGTAATCCCAAATACCGTAACAGCATCAAATGGATGTGGTCATAGCCTATGTTCAAGGAGAATTGAACGAAGAGATATACATGGAACAGGTCGAGATGTTCGTTAAACGTGGGCATGAAGAAAAAGTTTGTAAATTGCTCAAACCATTGTACGACCTAAAGCAGTCAGATCGAGAGTGGTACAAAAAGCTCGACAATTATATAATAGAAATCGGCGATAGGCGTACACCGGCAGATCCATGCGTCTATGTAATTGGCGAAAACGAAACACAGGTCATTGTCATCATTTATGTGGATGACTTAATTTTAGCCTCAAAAAGGTTGAACAAATAAGAAAATATTAAATCAAACATGAAATCGATGTTCAAGATAGTCGACCTTGGCCAAATAAATAACATTCTTGGAATAAGTATACAACGCGAACGTACAACCGGAAGAATACTGTAACCGTACGGACGGTCCCATACACTCGGGCGGTCCGCGAATAGCCGACCGAATCCCCTGATGGACGAAATCTGGTGCGCATGCGTCGAGACCCCTCCTAAATCCACCGATCAAAGGAGACAGTGATACCAGGACGTGGGATTTTTTCCCACGTGACAGCGTTTCTGCGCATGCGCATGCGACGTCACAGCTCGGCGGCGGTACTTTCCATGGACGTACCTATGCGTAACGATAGGTACGCGTAAGGGGCCTTTTCCAATGACTGGGACGGTCCCAGCGACTGGAACCGTTCCAGTGGGACTCAGTCGCTTCCCGCCCTTCGTTACAGTGAAGGTGAATCGTGTAGTGTTGTGTAATATATTGAATTGTAGTGCAATATTAAAGTATTACAGTGACAAAAACCAGAAAATGGATCACCAGCAGCCTAGCACGAGTGGATTGGCGATTAAGAAGAAAATAATAAAAGCGAATAAAGGGAAAATATTCCAATCATCTGGTTGAAAAAAAAATATATTCAGAGGATGGTTGAAATCTGTGGATAATAATGAAAAAGCTTTCTGCACGGCTTGCAATAAAGTCTTGGCATGCGGAAAATCGGAACTTATCAAACATTCGCGGACTAAATTTCATATCAAAAATACAAGCAAAAGATGTGATATCACACCATCTGTTTTATTACCAAAGGTTGATCTTAATTCTGATTTGGACCATGTTCATAAAGTCAAAGCAGCCGAAATAAAATTAGCTGCTTTTTACGCAGAGCATAATATAGCTTTCCAAACGATTGATCACATGGTCCCTTTATTAAAGGAAACTTGTTCAGATCCGCGGGTGATTAAAGATCTAAAATTGTCACGAACCAAATGTACACAGATCATTGAAAATGTAATAGGCAAACGCGAAAGTGATAAGCTTATTGCAGAATTAAAAATTCGGAAGTTTTCAATATTGCTTGATGAAAGCACGACTATCGCTAGCGATAAGTTACTTCGTATTTTAGTCAAATACATTTCATCCGAAACTAAAAAATGCGTTACGCAATTGTTAGAGTTGATCAGTTTAGATGCTAGAGATTTCTCTGCAGATAAATTATATTCTTCGTTCAAAAATTATTTAGAAGTTAAAAACGTACCATTAGCTAACATTCTAGGAATGGCTTGCGATAATGCGTCCGTAACGACAGGCATTAAAGATTCTTTTATAAGTAGATTGAAGAAAGAGGTACCGGCCCTCGTTGTATTCAAATGTATATGCCATTCCTCAACTTTGATTGCTAGTAAAGCTTGTTCTAAATTGCCGGATTCTTGTGAAAACCTTTTACATGCAGTTGCAACATATTTTCATGGAAGTGCAAAACGATCAGCTATCCTGCGGGAATTTCAGGAATTCTTCGAAGTAGAGTCACGAAAAATTTTTAAATTAGCAAGTATAAGATGGCTCATCTTACAGAAGTGTGTAACAAGACTTCTCGATAACTGGGAAGTTTTAAAACATTACTTCAACCTGGAAACTTTAGAAAATAAACATAATTCGGCAGCATCGATTTCAATTGCCTTAAGCGACAGTGAAATTAAAGGTTTTATGCTATTTTTAAAATATTCTTTACATTTTTTTAAAACTTTCAATGCCTTGTTCCAAGGTAGAAGCATTTTAATACACAAATTGGCAGATAAAAGTGAACATTTAATAAAACAGATGGCATACAATTTTTTGCTACCTCATGTACTAAAAAACATTAGCATAGATAGTATTAATTCTAAAAATCTTCTACCGTTGAATTCAGTTTATGTCGGTCCAGAATGTGCAACTTTTTTGCAAACACAAACTGGCGAATTAGTTGCAAATTTTAAATCAACATGTTTATCGTTTTACACGACCGCTTTTCAAGAAATGGTAAAACGATTACCATATAATGATAATATTTTTCGCGGCATGAAATTTTTAGAAGCGAGTATGGCTTTGCGCGAGGAAAGTAGACGTGCCCTTCCAGATTTAACCAGTTAACTGTGATTGACGAGTATACTCGTCATGGAGAAGTGGCACGATTTTGTGTATTGACGAGTATACTCGTCATGCGTATAAAGTAGTGACCATTGGCTATTTAACCACTTGCGCTGGAAAGACGTGCCACGCACGTCGTAATGCTTTTGTCGCAGAATCGCCAACGACGTGGTATGCACGTCGTCATGCGATTGTCACAGAAAAAAGAACGACGTGCATGGCACGTCGTTCTTTTTTCTGTCGGGTGGGATTGTTTACCAGAGCACAGACTATCATTGCACCGCATAGCGTACAGTTAGGAATATTTAACCCATATTCTAAAATGGAAAGTAAAAGTGAAGTGAACGATATTATTTCGACAAATAGAAAAAGAAAACACAACAGTAGTGATAGTGATAGTGAATTCGATGGAATTGTGTTTCCACTTCGAAATCGCCGTATAATTTTATCTAATGACGAGGAAGAATGCATAAATGAAGATTGTGAAAGAAATATTATATCTAATGAATGGGTTTGGAGAGATAACGAAAATATACCTAAAATTTGGAAATATTCACGAATTTCGAAAA
>JBCFXI010002941.1:2350-14258 GCA_038496175.1 Ampulex compressa
ACACTCTTTTAATATACTTGTTGGCATCTCGTTTGGATTCTGAAACGGAATTAAAATGGCGGGAAACACCACAATCACGTTCTTTCCCGCAACTAAATCAATTTTTAGAATTCTTACACGATCGCCGTAGACTTCTAATTCCGTGTAGCGTTGATTCGCAACGTGTCAATGCAAATGCCTTAAGCAGATCGGAATACAAGAATCAATATACTCAGCAACTGAAAATCGTTAATCGCGCCAAGCCAATACATCGAGAATTACGGCCTGAACCACAACACACTTTTGCGATAACAACACATCCGTGCTGCGCAATCTGTAAAGACGCACATTACACATCGCGCTGTAAAAAACTAAAGGACGCGACTATACCGGAACATCGCGAAATAATACAAAATCTGAGGCTATGCCTAAATAGTCTAAGAGTAAATCACATCGTACGAGACTGCACTGCCAGTCACTGTCAAAAATGCAATGGTAAGCATCACACAATGCTACACGAAGATGCGCGGCCAACTACTCATGAAACTAATGTTACTAGCTTATCCGCCAACTCATACTCCGGAGACTTGTTGTCAAACACAATCGTGGATGTTCTAGATCATAAGGGAAATCCACATTCTTGCCGTGTTCTACTCGATACAGGCTCACAATCGTATTTCATTAGCAAAGATATGGCTACGAAACTGTGCCTCGAACAAAAAAGGATCGATATTCCAGTCAGCGGTATTCACGGAACAGATAAGATTATCAAGTTTTTGATTAACGTAGCAGTTAGGTCGCGCAGAACAGACTTGCTAAATATCAATTGTTTAGATTGTTTCTGATATATAAATCGTCAAAATTGGAAAATACCGAAGAATATTAAGCTTGCAGATCCAGATTTTCATAAACCCAGGCCTATCGACGCGATACTAGGGGTACAGGTATTCCACAAGCTTTTGAGCACAGGAAAAATATCGATTGCAAACGATGCGTTAGCGCTAATAAAAACCAAACTAGGCGGGATCATAACGGAAGATCTAGGCAACAATCAAAATACTCATACGATATCGTGCAATTTGTCAGTTCACGAGTTAGATAAAAACTTGGTTAAATTCTAGGAGATAGAAAAAACGCCATTCGAAAGGATCCTCTCTAACGAAGAGTACGCGTGTGAGGAACATTATCAAACGTATACAGAACGCGATAATCAGACAGGCAGATATATCGTGCGTCTCCCATTCAAGGAAAATCGGTACTCACTGACAGACTCATACGCGACTGCTTTGAAACGGTTTTATTCTCTCGAACGCCCTCTAGAATAGGATTGAAGTAAAAACGCACAATATTTATCGCTTATGAAGGAATACCAGGAGTTAGGCTACATGACAGAACAACAGAACGTATTACGAGACAACGGATACTAGTTACCACATCACGCGGTGTTCGAAGAAACGAGTCTTACAACCAAATTCCGCGTTGTCTTCGACGGTTCCGCACGGACCACTTCTTGCATATCGTTAAATGATACACTCATGGTAGGTCTTACAGTACAGGACGACTTATTTTCTCTAATCATTCGTTTTCGATCGCATTAGTATGTATTATCTGCGGACATCACAAAAATGTACTGTAACTGTCCGTCAGGCCTTAACGAAGGCAACCGGCCGGACGGTTTGTTTATATGTTTATTTATATTAATGGACTCGGGCCTCCGAGCTTCGGATGACGGTGATGGACTTGGTATAGGATTCGAGTGATGACACACCTTAATTTGGAGTAATAACCAATCGTTTATTCAAAAAATAAATTGTGAAATCAAAAATCCTTCCTGATTGTATTCTGTGCAAGATCCTCGTTGGGATCCGTGTATAATCGGAGTCACGATCGGACCTTTGCTCCGTGAGCGACGAAGAACTAATGTTACGTTGAAACAAATATTAATAACGCGTACGCGGGTCGACGAATCACTTGTGACGTGATCTCGCCTTTTACGACTCTAGAACTGCAGCTCGAGAAATAAACGTAGTGCGTAGTGTTTACGGAATTTGCGTGACCTTATAGATATGATCCCCCCGCTTGACTCTCCCCTGGTGGCTAAATTTAGATCTGTCAATGCGTCTTCTCACGATCAATGCTATGGGTTTTTCATTGACTTTCCTACACAATGAAACGAGTGAGGATTGCCTTTGTCACGTGCCTTCTGGCTTCCCCTTCAAACCAGGAGCGACAAACAACAGGCGTAATGCGTGAGTCGCTCGAAGAAGTTTAGGACAACTCACAGGGATACGAGAGCCCTGTGAGTTTTCCAGCTCCCGGAAAACGACTTCAGCTTAGCACTGTCCAGATCGTGTACGCGATCTGAGCTGACCAAACTGGCAACCGTATTTGTCCGGCCGCAATTGCAGGGGGGGGGGGGGGGAGAGTAAGGCCCAGAGTCAGCCTCCTGGAGAATATCCAGTCAACGTGCGTGGGTTCGGCAATCCAAAGATCGAGCGTTCCCACGACGCCCGAATACGCACCAGGGATTGCTCGCGTACCTTCCGGGACGGGGTTAAGATCAGTATGTACGGTCGCTAACAAGGGCCGTTGATCGGCAATACATAGACTCGCTAGGAGAATCGGCAGGCACCGTAGTGAGCTGGGTGAGTTCTCCGCATGATGATCGGGTCACAAGGCCGTACCGCGAACCCGCACCACCCAGAGCCGGTCAGGGGCTACACCACCTGAACGCACTTTGCCAGGCACAGCGGAAACGCCAAATCTAAGATAAGTAAGGCACCTTAGTGAGCTAGGATGTTTCAGAGGCGCCGTGTGGGCTAGCAAGGATTGTCGGGTTTGAGTAGAACCGTATGGCTCAGTACCACTAACCTTTCCCTGCTCCGGCAGATGTCAATTTACTTGTTACGAAATATAAAGTCAATAACTATTATTTCGTATTCGGAACTATCGCGCCCGAATACAAGCGATACCTTTTTTGATAGCAATTTCCGTGAATGATTGTGCTTATGTGCACTCTATCTCGTTTAGTATCAGAACGATCGCGTAAAGGGAGAATTGGCCTGTATGCCTTATGCTTCGCAAAACGTGCTTCCGATTTAACCACCAGATGCAGAGTGACACTCGTTCGCTGCATCGACCTCCTTTGATCGGTAGATCCTGAAGGGGTCTCGACGCATGCGCACGAGATTTCGTCGATCAGGGGATTCGGTCGGCCACTCGCGGACCGTCTGAACGTATGGGACCGTCCGTACGGATACAGTACCGACAAATAATAATCCACCCAAGCGATCGCAAATATCAAAGAATATTGTGGCGCAAGAGTCCAAAGGAACGTATTAGGACATATGAATTAAATACGGTAACCTACAGCACATTTGCTGTCCCGTTTCTAGCAGTACGATCACTGCAACAATTAGCAATCGACGAAGCGTGCAATCAACCTAGGGCAGCGGAGGTACTGCGATCAGATTTTTACGTAGATGATTTGTTAACGGAGGCTCAAACCATTCAAGGGGCGAGGGAAATTCGAAACGATTTAATGTCACTCATGAAAAAGGGAGGTTTCGAGCTTCGCAAATGGGCTTCAAACGATATGAGCCTGACAAACACTTTAGACACGACATCAGACAACACATTTGTAAAAATCGACTCGTCACAGACAACGTCTATATTGGATATTAATTGGGACGTGAGTCAAAATACCTTTATGTACACTATCAAGGAATCGGATAATTCAAAACGTGTTACTAAACGAATTATACTTTCTCAAATCGCGCAACTTTTTGATACTTTAGGATTGCTCGGTCATGTGATTGTGAAGGCCAAATTTCTCATGCAACAACTTTGGCAACTACGTACGGATTGGGACGAATCAGTGCCCATGGAGGTCTTCACAACCTGGACTAACTATCGAAATCAATTACAGCTATTAAATGCTCTTAGGATACCGTGTAGATATATAATAACTGACCATGTATTCGTCCAATTACATGGTTTCTGTGATGCTAGTGAACGGGCATACGGAGCATGTATCTACCTAAGGTCCGCAGACAAACGAGGAGAGCACATAGTTCGTTTAGTGTGTTCCAAATCTCGCGTAGCGCCGTTAAAAATAGTATCGTTGCCAAGGCTTGAACTTTGTGCTGCACTTCTCTTAGCTAAACTAGTCAATACTGTTACGAGGGCACTATCATCTTTAAATCTTAAGGAAGTATACTTATGGTCTGACTCCACAATCATTCTGAGTTGGATCAATACGTCGCCACACACATTAAAAACGTTTGTTGCAAATAGAATCGCAAAAATACAGGATCTAATGCTTAGCTCAATGAAGACACGTTGTCTCGCAAGATAATCCAGCCGATATAATCTCGCGCGGACTAAATCCTAACAAAATTGTGCAAAATACAACATGGAATAATGGTCCCTCTTGGCTCAAGTTAGATGATAGGCAATACCCATGATAGTTAGATGATAGGTAATACCCAGCTCATCTTGGCAAAGGTACCTGAACAGCGTCCTATACTTGCATATACTACTTCGAAGGAAACACATGTGAATTAGTAAATAAATTCTCTTCGTTGACAAGATTAAGGCACGTAATCGCGTACTGCATCAAGTTTAACTACAATGCCTTAAGCAAATATCGAAGAATTAGCAAACGTACTTCATCGTTAACAGTGCAAGAGCTTGAGGATGCAATGACGACCATACTGAGACAAACGCAAAACGAAACTTTTAGTCAAGAAATTCGTGCTTTAAGAACATCGAGAGCAATTGAGGGGGCTCTAATCGAATTAAACCCTTTCTTAGACAAAACCGGCATGCTTAGAGTCGGTGGTCGACTCTCACGATCTAAATTTTTTTTTTTTATATTTGTTTTTCGGCACCGACTGCTAAGGTCATTTGGCCTAGGACCTACTGTTTAAGGTGGGTTCCGAACCACCAGAGCTTCGATATACATATCACATAGAAAAACCAGAGGTGATGGGCGGGATTCGAACCCAGGTCTGCCGCATGGCAGTCTGAGCCTCTATCCACTACACCACCGTAGCTCCTACGATATAAATTACATTATCTGGAAAAAAAAAAGTTTTTTTTTTCTAAATTACATTATTTGGAAAGACATACTATTATATCACCGCGTAATCATTATGTAACAAAACTCTTAATACGCTCAATCCATGCACAGAACTATCACTCAGGAATCAAAGCCACTCTCTGTAAACTCCGTGAACGATATTGGGTAATAGACGCAAGATCTTCGATCAAGGGCATCTTGCGGAGATGCATTACGTGTCAACGCGCGAGTTTAGTAGTGCCTACATATATCATGGGAATTTTACCTCAACATCGCGTAACGTATAGTGGACCATTTTTGTCAGTCGGCGTAGATTATTGCGGACCCATCTTTATTAAGAAAAAACGGTTCCGAAACCGTAATAAATTAAAGTTATACATAGCGATATTCGTTTGTCTTGCTACTAAAGCAGTACATATAGAGGTGGTAAACGACCTCAGTACCGAAGCATTCTTAGCAGCGCTAAAAAGATTGTTTTCCCGACGAGGCAAACCAAAGCACGTATACTCGGATAACGCGACAAACTTTGTTGGTGCTAATCGCGAGCTCACCGAAATAATCAAGGCAATATACGAGCCATCAAATACACAATCTTTGGAGCAATATATAGCGGATGCAGGTGTCACATGGCACTTCATCTCACCGCGATCTCCACATTTCGGTCATTTCTGGGAAGCAGCGATAAAATCATTCAAACACCACTTCCTGAGAGTATTAGGAGATACGCTACTTACGTATGAGGGCCTATTAACTTATGCAATTGGCATCGAAGCTATCCTGAACTCCCGTCCTTTGACTCCGCTAACAGTTGATCCAAATGCTCTAACTCCTCTCACTTCTGCTCATTTTTTAATTAGTGTTTAATTTGGTAACGAACTCACCGGAGTATAACTTGTTAGATACGAAGCCATCACACTTGTCGATGTAGCAACACACTCAAACGATGTCACAACATTTCTGGAAACGATGGCACAAGGAGTATCTACATGAGTTGACAGTACGAAAAAAATGGCACACTGGTAACATTAACGCAATGGATCTGGGAACAATGGTCAGCCTTAGAAAGATAACATCCCACCGTTTCGATGAATACTCCAGCGAGTCATCGAAAACATCCAGGAGAGCATGGCATTATTAAGGTAGCGACCGTCAAAACTGCTATCGGGACATACAAGCGCAGCATCAAAAACTTTTCTCCACTAATCGTCGACGAGGATGACAGTAGCAGTTAAGACATACTAGTTTATACGTAATACAACTGCTATTGTTCATATTATCACGTAATATTAATTTAATTCATCATGTACCGGCAATCATATTGAACACAAGCCATTCAAGGGGAGCGGTATGTTACTGCTCGGGGCATTAACGGTGAGGTATGCCTGAGCGAGTGGTCACCAGATGTTTTATTACTCCAAACTGGGCATCTTCAATGCCAACTAAATAGGCAACGTCCTTCCAACGAACAAAAAACTTTTAGTCGAATATCACGCGAATACACACCGATAGGCGATCCTTCAATCTAGAGATAGCTAAGATTCGTATCGAGCAAACAACACTGTATTACTATTCGATAGGGAATCCATCAGTCTAGAGGTAGCCATTCATCATCTCAATCGCAGAAGTTTGTTACACTGAACGACTTATTCATAGTTAACCGTGTATACATTGTGTAAATATATACATCATTGTTACAACGTGAATGCTCAATTCTCGAATCCTTCATTCCGGATCCCGTGATACAACCCAACTAGTCGCCGTCCGAAAATCTTGTACGGCGAGATGATCTGCCTTTGAGAACGCCACCATTACCAGGAGCAGCAGTTGCTCACGGGAAAGATTGACCACAAATAGCTATCCAGCGACACTCGCCCAGCCATCGATAACGCACCACGGCCTTCTTGCCGGGTTAAGGGTTGATCGCGGATACGAGAGAGAAAAAGAAAATAGACACACCTGTCTTTCTCTCAAGCGTCAACGCACACGATGGATTATTGGTTTAAGGAGCAGCCAGATCCAGCGTGCAAGACGTCGACAAAATATTTGATGGTGTCGTATTTTCCTATCTTATATGTATACCCTCGATCACAACACAATTTAAATATTTTGATTCCATATCTTGTAACCCAACGGGTTACATCTTCACCGCGAGTAGAGTGATCGGGCGACGGGGCTAGGAAGTGCCTCTGTGTGGGTAACCGCCGAAAGAGGACGCCCGGGAAGGGGGAGACCGGGAATACTGCGAGGAGCGAGGTGGGCAGTAAGAGAAGAGGAGTGATAAGAGCAGGAAGGAACCAGGAACGAGGGATTGTAAGAAAAGGACCCATCCACTGACGTTGGGGAGTGACCCTCTGGCCTCCAGGCATAAGAAGGACAACTTCGCCCAACCAGCGGACAAGTGAAAGCTAAAGACGCACCACCGTTTCTTTTCTCGAGCGGTTATCTTCGGTTCCCACAAGTAAAGAGGAATCTCTTGCGTAGGCGTAAGTTTGAGTATTATTAACTTAAGCATAGGGTCTAGAATAATTTTTTTTTAGGCGTATTGTAGTAGTGTAAAGGGACAAAATTATTTTTATATCACGCTTAATGTAACAAGCTATCTATACTCAGTAGCCACGGGTTACAATCTATGTTTTTTTTGTTTTAAATATTGCCTGAATACAATACACTACCTCGGGTGGATCATAATATGTTTGAAAATTTTTCTTCAATTTGTCTATAATAAATTTAATTTTTTATAGACGGTCACGTGCGTCAACCTGTCTATTATTTGCAAAATATAATACTTTCATTAGCATTTCAAACCAATCCCTGCTCGTTGCTTTTCGCGGGAATGTTTGAACATACAATGGATCTTGAGTCCAATACATATGTAAGGATGGAAGCTTCACCATTCCCATCCATATTATCAGACCAAATAAACGTTTGATCTCGTTTTTGTTCGTTGGCGTCCATTTGTCTGATGGTCTAGAGCCTATCCTGGATTGAGCAGCATAAATATTTGTCTGCTCACTTATGTGTTCAAAAATTTCGTCAGTAACGAAAAGTCCATAAAAATCTTCGACTGTCCTGCAATTTTTCATTTTCTCATTGGTTTTCTTGGCACCGTAGGCGTTCGTAAAAGGCACAAGATTTGGCTGATTGCCTTTTGGATCAAACCATTCATTTTCATCACTCCTTTCGGTCGCACTTATGCCAGAATTGTTGTTGTCAAGCTCCATTATCTGATTTAACGAGCTATAATTTTCCAACGATGACAACCGTGTTGCACAACGATGTCAACGTGTGGATGATAAAATACTGGATTCACTGGATGTGTCATTATTGCTCTCTTCCGGATATTTTCAGTTTTATGGGCAACAAGTATTTTCAAATAGAACCAAAAATTTTTTACTCTGGAAATTGTCTCTACACTGCCGTAACTTCTTTCTAACTGATCTTCTTTGTGCCGGTTGTATGAATATGCACTGACTGCACCATTGCCCCACTCCGGAAAAAAAGTTGAAAGAAATCAGATCTTTATACATTGTCGCAGTTTCAAATTTTACCCAAGTGCGCGCTGTTAAGTGCTCGCCTGCTGCCGGTTGAACGGAGAGGACAGCAATATCGGCGCCGGGCTCAACGTGTTAACTACGTTCTGGATTTCGACCCATCTGAGGATTTAAGCATAGACGAATTGCAAAGGCGCCTGCACGAGGCGGAATGCGATTTCGAAGCATTCGAAGCAATACAAAACGCTCTAGAAACGATCGTGGCGGATGACATTTGCGAACAGCGCTTCACCAAACGTGGTGAAATAGAAGAAGTGTACTATCGTTATACGAGCAAGGCGAAAACTTTATTAAAAACTCAAACGATCGCGAACGTTCGACATACAGTTGAACTTAGCGTAGAATCCGTTGCACAACCCTCGGGTTTAGTCAATGCGCTGCCAATAGATCACTCGCCATTAACGATAACTTCGGATATGCAGGCCAAATTACCAACGATACATTTACCTAAATTCAGCGGCTTGTACGAGGCATGGCTGGGTTTTACCGACGCCTTTCGTACACCGGTCCACGACGACGTTAATTTTCGCGATAAACAAAAACTCATTTATCTGAGATCTTGTTTGACGAGCAAGGCATTGTTGTCATAGACGAGTGTTATATACATTGTTGTCATATCGCGAGTGCTCAATTATCGAACCTTGACTCCAAATCTTGTGATACCACCCAATTAGTCCCCGTCCGAAAATCTCGTACGAGAAGGCGATCTGCCTTTGGGAGCGCCACCTTATTTGGCAGCAGTTGCAGCAGCAGTTGCTCACGAGAAAGATCACCCAAAAATTGCTATTCAACGACACTTGCCCAACCAATGATACACACACCGGCCTTTTTGCCGGGTTAAGGGTTGATCGCGGATACGAAAGAGAGAGGGGGGGGAGAGGGAAAGAGAGAGGGATAGACACGCCTATTTTTCTCTCAGCGTCCATCGGCCCATCGAGCAGCCAGATCCAGCGTGTATGACGTCATTGAGTGAACCACCGATAACCAATCTTCAGTTCACACAATCCGTCCTAGCTTCGGTCGCAACAATAATGGCTACCACGGTAGAAATTATAAGTAATTTCAAAAAGAGATGTGTAATTTTTAAAAGTCGACTCACACGGTTTGAAAATTTGATCGATTCTTATCTTCGTGATAACAATATTGCTATACTTAAAGGAAAATTCGAAAGACTCAGAGAACTGTTTAGGAGGTACGACGAAACTCAATCAGAATTAAATACTCTTGACGACGTAGACAATCAAATTACAGAAAGGGAAGTTATCAAGGAACGGTAAGTAGTATTAAAGGTTACTGCGTAGGGACTTATTGATGATGTGAATAGGACGCGGGAGAGAAGTTCCAAAACCGAATTGCAAACGCGGCACTCTTCGCAGGACGGTGATATTGAAGATCGCGACATCTAGTTACCCAAAATTTTCCACAATTTGCAGATGAATTTAAAGCAACCGTGTACAATAGCAAACGGCTTACTGATAGCACGCATCTCACATACCTCCGTTCGTGCCTCACCGGTAAGGCAGCAAAAACCATCGCATCCCTTGGTAGTTCTGTGTCAAATTACGCCGTTACTGTGTCTATACTAGAAAAACGCTATGATCAACCACGTGTCATGGTCGATCAACAATTGAGCGCATTATTTGAGATCCCTATAATGCATAAACCGTTGTACCATAGATTATCATAATTTGTTAATACTGCCGAAGCTCACACAGGAGCTGTCAATGCTTAAGGACAACCATCGCGAGACACTCTTTTAATATACTTGTTGGCTTGTTTGAATTCAGATGTATAATTAAAATGGCGGGAAGCACTACAATCACGTTCGTTCCCGCAACTAAATCAATTTTTGGAATTCTTACACGATCGGCGTAGACTTCTAATTCCGTTTAGCCTTGATTCACAACATGACAATGCAAATTCTTTAAGCAGATCGCAATACAAGAATCAAAATACCCTGGAATTAAAAATCGTTAATCGTGGTAATCCAATGCAAACTTTCAATCGGGAATTATGTCCTAAACCATAACACACCTTTGCGGTAATAACAAATCCGTGTTGCGCAATTTGTACAGATGCACATTACACATCACGCTGCAGAAAGCTAGAATGCGCAACTATACCGAAACGCCGCGAAATCATAAAAAATTCGAAGCTATGCTTAAATTGCTTAAGAACAAATCACGTTGTACGAGACTACACTGTCAGTCATTGCGAAAAATGCAATGGGAAGCATCATTTTCAACGCTTGGAATAGTATTTCTGACTCTTACCATCAGCTGAAAAAGCTCGCGTTTTCAGTTCTTTCCCTTTTCGGTTCACATATATATGCGAACAATCTTTTTCAAGCATGAACATTATCAAGGGTAAACTGAGAAGTCTTATTGATGAGAACTTGGAATCATGCCTAAAATTAAAAACAACAACATACAAGCCTGACTTAGTCAAACTTTCCAAGGAGATGCAAGCACATAGTTCGCATTAATAAATATTTATTAAGTATGAAATTTAGTTTTTTTAGTGTAATAAAATTTAGTGTGATAAAAGTTTACTAAACAAGCCGATTTAGCTCCCAGTTTTTTTTTTAAATGGTTGTAATGTTCATATTTGGCTCTTTGGCTAATAAGTTTGCTGACCACTGTTCTAGAGTTCTGATCATAAGAAAAATTCACACTCTTGCGATACAAGTTTACAGTCACATTACAGTCACAGATAGGATTATCAAGTTTGCAACTAACGTAGCAGTTAGATCGCATAGAACAGACTTTCTGCTGAATATCAATTGTATAGTATTAGATTCCTTGAATCAGACCCTTTCATCGCGATATATAAATCGCCAAAATTTGAAAATGCCAAATAACATTAAACTCGCAGATCCAGAATTTCATAAGCCTAGACCGATTGACGCAGTACTAGAGGTAGAAGTATTCCACAAGCTTTTGAGTATAGGGAAAATATCAATTGCAAACGATGATTTAGCTCTCATAAAAACTAAACTAGGCTGGATCGTAACGAGAGATCTAGGCAACAATCAAAATGCTCATACGATATCGTGTAATTTGTCAGTTCATGAGCTAGATAAAAACTTTGCCAAATTCTGGAAGATAGAAGAAACGCCATTCGAAAGAATTCTCTCTAACCAAGAGTACGCGTGTGAAGAACATTATCAAACCTAAGGAGTGGTTGGTCTATACGAGCATTGGATATCACCCAGATGTTGTTGGATGTAACTTGAGGAAATTAATTCCTTAATATTGTTAACGACGTTTCGGCTCAAATGTGAGCCCTCTTCAGG
>JBCFXI010002942.1:0-14257 GCA_038496175.1 Ampulex compressa
CGCTACGCCCCCCTCCCCCCTCCACACAAACAAAATGCGGCGCGCTGGGGTGACCTCCTTGTCGCGCGCGCGACCACCCGTCGGTGCGGAAGGAAATCTCTCTCTCTCTCGCTCTCTCTCTCTTGCTCCCTCGATTTCACGCTCTCTCTCTCTCTCTCGCTCTCTCTCTCGCTCTCTCTCTCTCGCTCTCTCTCTCGCTCTCTCTCTCGCTCTCTCTCTCTCGCTCTCTCTCTCTCTCTCTCTCTCTCTCTCTCTCTCTCTCTCTCTCTCTCTCTCTCTCTCTCTCTCTCTCTCTCTCGCTCTCTCGCTCTCTCTGGCTCTCTCGCTCTCTCGCTCTCTCTCTCTCTCTCTCTCTCTCTCTCACACACACACTCTCCCTATCTCTCTCTCTTTCTCTTTTTCTTGCTTCCTCGCTCCTCTCTCTTTACCTCTTCCCAATCCCCCTCTCGCCCCGCTTCTTCCAGCTCCCACCACATCTGTCCTTCTCACCGTTTCTCTCTCTCTTTGCGCATGGAGGAACCCTTTCCACCGGCGGGTAAGGAGCCGTTGTTGTTGCCGGCGCTGCTGAGGGCGGCTCCTCCGCGCCGTTAGACCGGACAACAATGAACTTAACTCCCGAAACGGAGAGTCCCTTGGTTATTTAATGAGCTGGCTCGTAAGGTAGTTTGTCGATTACGACATTGTTCGCCGGACGATAACGCGGAACGTTCGCCTTTGCCTGCAATCCTTCGCCCTCGGCCGTTTCCCCGAAGCCGCGCAATTATGCCTGGCGAAGCGAGGAATAGAGACAGGGGGAGGGGCGAGCGGGGGTCGGGGAGGGTGGCTAAAGAGGATCGTGCGTAGGAATAGCGGCTCTGTCGGCGGTAAATCCGGGCAATGCGGCAGAAATTAGGATGGATCGCGGATTGTATTGTTAATCGGGTCGAAAGTAATCGCGGAGGCGCGTTTATTCGGTTTTCCTGGCTGGTTCGACGATTGTTATGGGAACGCGTTGGTTTGATACAAATGTCGGATTGGGAAGACGTTACATATATGATGGATGTGTTAAGTATGTATAATAAAAGTATGCTGATCGCGCAGTTGGAAGAATGTCTCGTTTCTATCAGCGCGCGGTGTACTCTTTTTTTGAGAATATATTATAAGGTAGTGATATTAGAATAATGTTTTCTAATGGTTGTGACAAAGCTTGATGTATCGTGATTATATCGTATTCAATATTTCTCGAAACTGTCTAATATATAAAATGGATAATAAATTATTTTATAGATAAATTTAATATTTCCCTTGTCAAAATTGAAACAAGCATCGATGCTAAAGATCGAATTAGCATTTCCTTCGGATAGAACTATTAGTCTGACATTTGAGAATACCTACTGAACAACGTGAGGCGTAACACGATTCTGTATTAAATAAAAGTTCCTACCGAGCCGTGCGATATATAAAGAATATAATCAATTATTTCCCGCATACACCAGTTCTTTCTCGTGACAGGTCATTAAAGCAAAATCTTTCAAGCTCGGACGTGCATCTTTGCACTTTGCACCGCTTCTTTCCGCTCACGTTTCAGGGTGACTATTAATATTAAGCTTTTAACGAGGAACGCGTTTACGCGAAACCTGATTTAACTCAGGCCAGGGGCTCGATACCAACCGGTAACCCTGTTAGTCCGGTAATCGTATTTGAGGCACGGATCGTTAACTTATTGCTTCGCGGGAAATTTTACGTTGTGATTTCCGGGAGCCACCCGCCCGCGGCAATCTGCCGGATTTATCTTGATATTTTAAACGCACGCGAGCATACCATTAACCGCGCTTCGAGGATTAAACGTCGAGCTTTTTTTTCCTCCTTTTTTTCGCCGGCTTTTATGACGGCCGCCGCAAAAGCGTGCGTTTTTTTTGTCTTCTTCCGTTTTCCAAGCGATGGGAATGACGTGCGATCGAATGACAGTGCGATTGTCATGCGATGAGAGGCGGAAAAGGATATACAACCGGCCCTTGATTTACACGGTACTTTTTGTACACGGTTTTCATCCCGCATGGAGAATAATCACTCGATCTAAGCGACGTGGCATGCACGCCGGCCCCGGCTCTGAGCCATTTATAATCATCCGAGCGCTTAAAAAAATATACATTTTACTTACTCCGCATATACAAGCTGTTGCACATTGAAGACCAAAAATCTTCTTACTTTATACAACATATATTACTTCGAAACTCTTCCGATTGATCCAAAATACTGCAATAACAACGAGCTTGATTTTTTACACTATCCTCCTTATACCTTTTTTCTTGGTACGAATATGAATTAATATAATATGAAATGATTAGATATAACATGAAATTGAAGGGTGTGCAATGTGTCCCAATAAAGTACTTCACTCGTGTCTTCTCGCACCAGCGAATTCCATTCGGATGCAGTAAAACCGTGTATGAAAATGGCTCCGTGCGAGTCAAAGGCCAGGTGCATCGTGAATAATAATTTGACGTGGACTCACCATTGGTGAGATGCATACGTGAGTGTTCATCGGGGAAGACGGTTTCGGAGCGGTCGCTAGCCGTGGAGCTACTACTCAAAGCGCTTGCGTGACCTCGCCGTGTTCTTCGACCTAAAGTACCGCCGCCGGTGCTCGTTTTTTTGGTCGGTGCCGCGTAAACCGTTTCTCCTGCAACGGACGGAGGAAAAAAAAATATTTCAAAGGTGGAGCGTTAATTAGGCAGATCAATATCAAGATCGTACGAGAGAGCGTACGTGTATTTTCAGCACCGCGTAGCCGTAGAACCACGGTACTTTGATACCGTTAATGCAATTCATGCAATACAGTAAACGTAATCTAGGAATACCATCGTTTCAAAGTGGATGCAAGTTATTTTTAAGAGCTATTCAAAGCTACGCTCCATCGAATATTTGACTCGAATATTTGCATCGGATAAAAAGTAGTAGTAGAGAGTAGCGATAGACGGACAGTGGTAGTTCCTTTGCATTACCGGTACGATTCGATAGCTACGCGATGCGAACGAAGAACGCACGACAAGGCGGTATTGCAAATTCCATTGGATACAAACGCGTCCGCGATTTCACCTTTTAACTCTATTGCGCGTAACCAAAGTTTTATTAACACATCCCCGCGATGCCCGTGAGTAAATGATGAGGTGCATAATTTTTTTAATCAAACTTCCCCGGAAAAATGGTTCTTCGTTCGAAAGGCACGGTTAAACTTTCGCCGCGCGGAACAGTTAGGGGCATTAAAAGCCCGATGAAATGTAATACCGTGATACTAAATTCATCCCGCTTCCAAGTACCTCCCTATACGCAGACTAACTCCTTCGCGGGTCTAATTAAGTACCTACCGTTGCCATTGCGAGATCTCTCGGAAGATATGCTCCCGTTGTAATGATGCCGGCGAGAGTTTGTGCTTTCGAGGGGAAATGGAGAAGCTTGCCGATGATTCGGTGTCAAGGTTGCTGGCGGCGTTGGAAATGGCGTTGCTGGGTTGTCCGTTGTTGCGGCTCCTTCAGTGTCCGAGCCTGTGCGATAAGAACGATCGCCAGCACCTAAACAATCGCCATGCGTTCATCGTTATTTGACGGTGCATCGTTGATCGTGATATTTATCATATTGAATTATTATTTTATTCGATACTCTTGGCTCGATTTTTTAAGCTCGACGAGAAAATCGGGTTAATAGTCGCGATGAATGCTCCCTGTATTTGTACTTCAGTGCATATAACATGCTATCAGCAGTAATTCTGTTAGAAATTTATTTCCGTTTTTTAACCTTGTTCTAAGTACTTTTTACAAGTTTGTGATAAAATATTAAATCGCAAAGATTAACCGAGATTGAATAAATCCTAATTTATCCTAAGTGTCTTTTTCGAGCACTCCTGTAATGTCGTCATACTCCTCGCTCGATACGTCGAGTCCTTAAAGACTTATATTTACAAGCTTTCATTCATAAAACCTATCTTCGTGCAAAGCATTCCTCCAATTCTTCCAAAGCCTGATTTTCTTCCGGCTTCTTCCTCGCGATCAAAGATACTGAGGCGTAAATACAGGAAGAGGATGCGATCGTGGCTCGGTCATCCAGGATTTCATCACACTTCGGGGCACTTCGGTCACATAGCGGCGGTCATTCGCGGCGATGTCGGCCCTGGATGGTTACGGATGCATCTTAGGGCCACGGATACAAACGCGTGGACGTGCGTCGCGTATCTTTCCAGGCCATCCACGGAGCATCGTGCCCCCGTGATGCAGCCATCATTTCGTTTTACAGCCCTCCAGCCGCGGCGTTACCGACTCCCTCGAACCCCGCGCTGCTCCTATCTCCATTCGGCATTCGCACCGGCTTTCTTCTAGATCCGAGCACTTCGTCGCGCGCCGTTGCCCTGACCTGCATTTGCTTAAGTTGTCGCGCGTCCAAACTCTTAAGGACGCCCACCGCCAAAGCGCCGCCATTACGAGTGAACCCGTGTTATTCGACGCGTGATAGCAGAACATAAAAATCACGGCACAGGATGGGAGAATTCCGCTCGAAAGCTTTTCGCAAATGTGCACGCGCAGTGCCGTACGTACATTGTTCTTTGTTTTTCCCTTAATAGCAGAGGTGAAAGTTTGATTTTTCACGAGGCGGGTAGCGTGTGATACCCTGGTATCATTGTTACTTGAGATAGGTCACTCGAAAGTGTCTTATTGAAAAGCATGGATGTAATAACTCGTCGCGCTATGTTTTATTTGAACTCGAAATTTGGTACTATGAAATTCATCTTGTCAGGTGCTTAGGTTTTAAATTATATAACACATTTTTTTTTTATTTTACTTTTGAAGAGAGAAAAGATTTGATTTTTTTCTTTCATTTTTAAAATCAAGTTTGGTGTATAAATGAATGGTACCTTGTAACAGATATAGTATATGCGATACAGCTTTCAATCAAAAGATATGCATTTAAATTTTTTTACGTACTATGCGTTATTCAAGCTTTGTCCCAAGATAAAATGTACGAATAATAACTTGAAATGTCATTGCCGAAAATCGAGGAATTAACGTAGAGGAAGGTGCAAATCGCAACGCTCGTATCTAAATACGTCGGTAGGGCGGTGAAATAATGACGGTGTCGTAGTAGCAAGAACGTATCCTCATACAAACTACATCGTTGCCTTAGTGGGAGCGTACAAGCCCAAAGTAGTATTAGCCGGCAGAGTTATAGGTACTTGCAGTGCTAACAGTTCTCCCATGCATTTCGGCACATAGAATATGCCCTGTCGTTTAGAGATCCACCATCGTTGATAAATACCATACGCACATCATTACGACGAAATAACTGCATGCAAACGTTCCACAACATCTGCCCCATTAATTGCCAGCAGACATTCGAGCAATATTCTTGAATATTATACAACGCAAATGACACGGAAACATAGGGTATTCAATCGTGTAAATATTTGACCCATTTCACTCCGACCACTGATCACACCAATGTGGCCCGACAATTACGGTTTTATCATAAATAAAATTAAGAGACGCGATGAATAAAATAAAGTCCGCTTTGTAGAGTCCCGATGCAAACGATCGTGGTACAGCCAGTGCTGGAAATTGGCGCAAAAACTTGCAGGTGCGTGAAAATTGCAGGGCCGGTATATGAATACGTTTATGCCGTGACAAAATAACGGCTGTGTCGTAGACGCAAGAACATATCCTCGTACGAATTACATCGTTGCCTTAGTGGGAGCGTACAGAGCCCAAAGCATCATTAGCTGGCAGAGTTATAGGTGGTTGCTGTGCCAACAGTCCTCCCGTATCCGCAGACGTTTCATCAGGGGCAATGCGCTACCGTGGACAGATCGGGCGCCATTAATAAATACCGCGGACTCATGGTTTCTTGATATCGTGACTCGGCATTAAGACCAGCGCGGTGTCTGCTTTGTTAATTGCCGGATAATCGTCCGTTATAAGAACGCGCGTTCTAATTCACTATTAAACTTCCCTTCGACGTGAGGGACAAAGGGGTAGGAGGACGGCGAGAAAAGGTCCGATAGTGGAGGGGGAGGGGAGGCGAGGGTGAGGGGAGGGTAAGGAGCGGTATGGAAGAGACGAGGGGATTGAATCTTGTCGGTAATTAATGAGGAAAGTTTTACAAATAGCCGAAGGCATAGTCACTAAACGCCTTAGCAAGCCCGTGAATTCCATCCACAAGCAAAATATCTTACAGAAGTTAGTTTTTAATTGATAATTATCCTTTCCCGTACGGACGGTAATCAACGCCCAATTCTGTTTCCCTATTTCCCTAGCTTTCCCATTCGTTAATGATCGCTTCTGCGCCCACCTACGCGAATGAATGTCGGTAGCGTTCCAACGAGAACTTTAACTATGATAAACGACGCGCGTTCGGCTTAGGGAATTCTTCTATGAAAAAGCACACAACAACGATGTTTTGGGAAATCTAAGAGAGCGTAAGAGAAGCAAACGAATATAACTTATATTTGATTATAAATGTAATATTATTTTTATCTTCATCGTAGTATTATGTGTGCGTAAATTCGTAAGCTGCATTTGGTGGTCTGTAAAGAATCGATTTTACTCTCGCACTGCACTCCGTGTATTTTATCAAAAATAGCAAGGTTCACCGCTTGCGCGTGTTGCATAAAAACCGCTTGCTTATTTAAAATAAAAGCAACGCGCCCGAATACGCGAGGAAGGAAAAGAAATGAGAGTGACGAGCGACGTGGCGAGAGGGTCATAGTGCAGCACTTCATTCCAGCCTGTCTTAGGACTAAAGTTTTCCATTATATTCCACACTTTACACCGTCCTTTTACGTCGGTCAATATATTTCAATTATACATTATCTTATTAAACTAGTTCTCCTCATTCGCGTTTAAGCTGTTATACCTCGAACCCCATTCTCCGCGCGTTCTTTTCAAAATTTCAGTCTTAACCTAACAAATCAATATCTTTTTTACCCATTCAAGCTATACCACCCCAATTCCCATTCTACGCATTAAAATATATCGACGATCCAAGTACAATCGCCGATATAAATCTCGACGTTCACCACTTAATGCGCGCCACCATCGAACATCCCGGTATCCAAGCGCGCATACGTGCTCTCCTATCCGAAGCTGTATTCAAAACTATGCATTCCATATTCAAAACTCGCGCACGCACGGGCGACAGCCGCGGCGGCGGCGAAATTCCCTCGGAACATCAAAGATCCGGAGTAAGCTCCAAGGCGTGCTGCGCGTTGCTGCGAGGAGGAACTCCCGAACCCACCGTTGTGAGCGCACTTACGATATAAAGAGAGATACGGACAAGATGGGCACCCTGATAGTCGAGACGTCTGAGAGAGAGTAGCCGAGGGCCGGGGCAGTGCCGCTGATATTGCTCGCATTAAACTTTCATATTCAATCTTGCCACCCACCGTTGGGGCCCTCTCCGCTGGTTCCACCCCTGCCACGCCGAGAGCAAGCCCTGCCTGGCATCGACCCCACATGTAATTGTGTTATGCCCCCTTCTCTCTGCCCTCGGATCTTCCCTCATCCTCCTCCTCATCCTCCGGCGATCTTTCCTCCTCTCTTTCACCCTCCACTCCCCCCTCCCACCACGCTCTCGTCGCCCTTTGCCAACCCGATTCTCCTCTGACTCTCTATATTGGATTTTCTAATCCATATGGATTCGTAAATGTCGCCTTGACGTTGGAGAGGAGACGCGTCTCTCCTCCATTCGATGGACACGATCCTTTCGGCTTTGTATCGCACGTCGATTTGAAGTATCCGGGATATATTGTTTATCAGGTGGAATGAATCGCGAATCGGGACGAGGCGCTGAGTAATTTATTGGGGCAAAGGCTGAATTTAGTGTATAATGGGTTTCCGTAATGCTGGGGGGTGTTCCTTGAATTTCATCGCACGAATCGGATGTATTCTGTGATCGTCGAGTGAATCGTACTTGGATCGTTTTTTATTTATTGGGTTACTTCTGTGTTGTATCATAGCATCGTGCTTGCGTAATTTCTCTATAAACGGGATTCCTTACAAAGTCCAGTGTTCCGGCTGCGCGCTGATTCCCGTTTCCGTCGAATGAAATGCTAAAAAATAGATACGCCCAACACTGTTTACCACGGTCTCTTCTAGCACCACTTTAAGGTGACACGCTCGAGGAAAGGGAAAAAAGGGCACTCCTCCCCTCCTCACACCGTCTATTCCCGCCAGCAGCAGAAAAAATAAAACAAAACCCTTTCTTGCCCTTGTCTCCAAATGAGCGAGAAAAAAAAAGGGGAAATAAATGAAACCACGTAAAAGAGCATCGACCATATCATAAACCGATATAATAAACAGGAGCCTATTCCGAAATCCCAGCCTAACATTCTCATCCACAATAATCCACAGCCTTCCCGGGAAAACGATAATCGATTTCCAACAAAATCTGCAGAGCCAACGTCGCTTTGAAGTCGGCCTGCGTTACAGAGGGGGTTAAAGCACGACCGGAGAATTGGAGTATAAAAGAGATCAGAGCTGCAGAGGGTTAAAGAGGATGGCAAGGTACACGCTGCGTTGGGGAGGGCGAAGGGGGCTGGGGAAGGAAGAGGGGGCACGGAAGTGTTCCTTTCGGTGGGCCTTTCGTTACGTAACCGGTATTCCGGCGTGCCGTGGGACGCTTAGAGGGGGCCGCAAGAAAAGCGCCTGCCCGGACGGAAATTCCCAACGAAATTGGTGCGGCCGCGTAGAAAGTTGCGCATCGTGCGTCCCCGTGGCGGCGGGCAGCAGCGGGGCTTGCAAAAGCCCCGGGGGCGAACTCTTCCGCAAGCTCGGCCGCCCGTAGGATCCGCGGCGCGCTACCGTGGCGGCGGGGGGTGGAAGTGCATTCGATGGTTCGGTGCCATGGCAACGATGCCTCCCCCCCACCCGGCCGCCCACCTGCCGCTACGCCCCCCTCCCCCCTCCACACAAACAAAATGCGGCGCGCTGGGGTGACCTCCTTGTCGCGCGCGCGACCACCCGTCGGTGCGGAAGGAAATCTCTCTCTCTCTCTCTCTCTCTCTCTTGCTCCCTCGATTTCTAGCTCTCACTCTCTCTCTCTCCCTTATTTTCCAGTTCTCTCGCTCTTTCGTTCTTTCGTTCTCCCGTGCTGTCGCTCTCGTGTTACACTCGTTCTTTCTCGCCCTCTCGCTCTGTCATTCTCGTGTTGCACCCGTTCTTTCTCGCTCTCTCATCCTTGCGTCGCGCTCGTTCCTTCTCGCTCTCTCGCCCTTTCTCGTCCCGTCGCTTCCCCATTCTCTCGTGTCACTCTCGTTCCTTCCCGCTCCTTCCCTCCCGCTCTCTTGTTTTATCGTCCTCTCGTTTCCTCGCTCTCTTGTTTTATCCTTCTCTCGCTCCCTCGCTCTCTCGTTATAGCGTTCTCCCGGTCCCTCGTTTCCTCGCTCTCTTGCTTTATCGTTCATGCTCGTTCTCTCGGCTTTCTCTTTCTCACCCTATTCTCTCATACTCTCTCTCTCTCTCTCTCTTTCTCTTGTAGGAGCGAAGAAATGTCCCTCGGACAGGACGAGACACGGCTGTAAATTCAGCGGGGCGCGAGATAAATCGTCCCGCGAACGAGAACGAGAGTGTCGAAAGCACTGCCCGAGGACGATGCGGACACGCGATCGTCTATGATTAACCACTTTGTTACTCTTGGGTTACGTGCACCTTACCCTCCTTGCTTTCTCGGCTCTTTCCCCGCTGAACCTTAAGTACAAGGGCCCGTTCGTTGACCCCTTCCGTTGCTGATTGTTGGGTAGGAAGTCGAGCCATTCGTCGCTGTATACCGGAGTAGATACTCTATCGTGAATTCTTAATCGCTTTCCGTCCTTGTCCCCAAGAATATGTCCACCGAACGTGGCGAAAAACAGGGCAGTAAATTCCGCGGGGCTCAGATAAATCGTCGCTTGGATGGAAACGAGTGTCGAAAGTACGACCGTTCAACGTGCCGGACACGCGATCTTCTATGATTAACCACTTTGTTACCCTAGGTTGCGCGTACCCTATCCTCCTCCCTGGTCTCCCGACTCTTTTCCCGCCGCACGTTAAGTACAGTCGCTCTTTGAGCCTTCCGTTACCGATCGTTAGGTGCAAAGTCCGCCAAGGAGGAGGCCCTTAATGCTTTTGTTGCTGTACATTATGTAGATAGTCCATCATGAATTCTTAAACGCCTTCGTCGCAGCGCCTTAAGGATGTGTACCCCGGATGGGACGAGACAGGGCTGTAAATTCTGGGAAGGTCGAGATAACTCGTCCTACGAAGGACGACGAGAGCGTTGAAAGTATCTGCTATCGGTGGACGTTGCAGACACGCGATGACCTATGATCAATTTACCGTACCTCGTGTATACGCTCTTTAACGCCCACCTTACTGCACGTCCGTCGATACAGCCCTGAGCACACGATCTGCTATAATTACCCCTTTTGTTACTGCAGGTTGCGTATACGGGCAGTAACGCGATTAGCTATGATTAAGCATTTCGTTACTAAATGTTGGGTATACTACGAACGCTCAAAGGCGAGTCACTATAATGATTGGTTGTAACGCGATCGGCTATGTTTAACCCTTTCGCGATTCTGTGTATTTGTGAAAGCGTGAAATCGATGGCGATCGGCTGTGCTCGCTCTTCTTACCTTGAGCCTGCTCTTAAGCAATAAAACTGAGAGTTCGATCGTAGCGATCGAAGGGTTTTGGAATATTTGTTTCTCGTGGAGCATTCGTGATTTTCTCTTTTCTTCTCTACGTGTATAACTATGTCGCTTATTCTTTATTAACGACGCTCGTCTGAGAACTTTCTGACCAAGTACGTCTAACGTGCGTGTTAGGGAGAGTTGTTAAATAAAGGACAACGGATAAAAGTTGCGCGAAGGTTGTTCAATCAAGCTCGTGATTAAAAATTGACGCGTTTATGTGCACTTCGTTCGCCAGTCCTGAAGCGCTTTTATTTCGCTTTTGCTCGCCGTCCATTTCTGCGTAATGTGTAATATCTATCTGGAGTTGCTTGTTATACTTACTCCGCTATTCAGGGTCACTTTATCATCTCGCTTGTTTCTTCATAGTCGCGCTATGATCCTGCTGAAGTATTAAATCGTACGAGGAACTACGATCGTTCTCTCGATCGTTTATTCACGCCCTTAATTAATGCATCAAATTCACCGACGATTTTCCTAAGTCTATCAATGGTTCTCTGTAGACCGTAGCAATTACGCGTAACGCGCTTTTATTATTTTAATTACCAACGATATACGCTGCTTGATCATAGCTCTGTGCGCATACAACAAATTAACGGCTGCTATGTTGATTAACTCGTTTAATTCGGAATCTGTGCGAGTGTAAAGGATGGAATCATCGCTACTCGCCGACTGAATGGGCGTAGTCCGATGAAAAAAATATTTGATAGCGTTTGAAGTCGATGGCAGGCTAATCGTTATTAATGCGATTTCCACGATTCTTTTCCCTTATAATAAATATGCAACAATGAAATTTGCATACTGGCCGGCGCACTCGAGTTTCAGAATCTCCCGCATTCCGGTGCCTAAATCAATATGAACCCGTCACCCTTCGAACCTACCAACTGCTGGGGACAAGGGTATATATCCATAGAAACGGATCCATCAAAACGATGTGCCCCGAGACTCCATGTACCAGAAAGTGGAGTTTAAACTGCGCGATTAAACTTCTACGAACAATTCTCAGCGCACTATTAAATACGATGTCCAGACTGCGATGGAACATTTCATAGGCTCTTTTTTCTGCGAATTAAAACTCCAAGATGGACTTTCGGCGGATTATCGTTTTTAACTTCGCAGGATGATTAGCGTTAATTCACGCGTTCGTATCTTCCACGCTTTCAGACTTATTTCCCTCCAAATAACTCCTCTCACGTGCCTTGTACTTCCTTCTCTCCTCTTTGATACTCCTTTATCCTATTTCTCTTCTCTCGAGCACTCATATCCCAAATTAAACTCTCTGTTTGGACTATATGATGAACAAATTACTGTCTTTCTTTTCACGTATTCTTACAACCGTGCGTTTCACGTCTTTGTTTTTTCCAAAGCACGAAAAGTTTATCCAGCTTTCATCCTGAAATCCCCAGATCTAGTAAATATTATTTCAAAATCCACGTTCTCCTAAGCGTGCGTTTCTCCTTAATCGCGAGATCGAAATTCGGAAAGTATACACGCTCGACGCGGGCGCACGCAACGCGGCGCAGGTACTCGAGGATACGCGTAAAAGCTCGCAAGGCGCGGGCACATTGTGTGTTTCTCTATCAACTGTCACACGCACAGCGAACAACGGGACGTCTATGCCGGTTCATATCGAAAACCAATTTCCGAGACGTCGAGTGGAATGGAATCGGGAGTAGGAAAGAAGTTTGATGACACTTTACTGGCAACTCCAAGAAGGTTGGAGATCGCTTTGAGTGCGGGGGAAGCTTAAAAAAACCGAGAAACTGTATCTTCAACAGGTGTAAAGTGTCTTCCGTCGAAAAGGCCACTCTCCGTTTTTCCCCTTGCCCCGCTCCTCTTCCTTCCGCTTCTTAAACCGCAAGTTCTTCGGTAAAAGGCCTAAAGCCCGGAGTCTACCTTCGGGGGAAACGGAGTACAACCCGCCAGTGGGTCATAGTAAGTCGATCCCTAACGAGAAATGTCGTATTTAACGCGGATCTTTCTTCGTTCGTGAAATCCCCTAAGATATCGCGCGACTGCGAAGCGGTTGATCTGAATCCAAAATGCTTACGAGAAAAATGCTTGATACATCGCATTGCAATCTGCGATCGAGATTAGAAATATTGGGTGTAATGCGATTAATGGAAATATTATTGTACTAAGCGTTATCTGCGTGCTGCAGAAGAATCGTTTAACCCGGTTTGAAATCGGCCGAAATAGCAATATGTTACGATAATATAGTCGATCGAAACGTACAATAGGATGTTTCATCAAAATTCGCTGTGATTTCTGTGCATTTAAAATTTTTTTATGAAATGAAATCGAACACCGGTATACACTTGAATTTATGCAAAAATTTCAATATTGCACTCGCGCAGGGAAAAACTTTGATTTCATCAAATTACATGAAAAAAAAAAAAAAGAAAACTACCCAACAAATATCACGTTTTCGTTATTGTAAAGCTCGACTCGTAACGTGCTTCCTTTTAATTAACGAGTGCCAATAAACTAAGATACGCGTATATGGCGTTCCTTGGTACATTTTACTCCGGACGACCTACCTCAACATTTTGTCTCATGCACGTGACACATTTTCCGGAAAACGTTTGATCTTCCTTAACGATCTGTCTTCCTATATGAAAGTGGTCTTTTGCGACGATTCTTCTGCATCCAAGAATTTCTTCTGCATCGAAGGGAGCAAAAAGGTTGACGCGAGCACCTTCCAAAGGATAACGAATCGCGATGATTCGTTTTAAAAATAAATACTAATTAATTTAATTACGTGACTTTGAAAATTATAACTCCAATTCACCGATATATCATATTAGCAGCGTTTCGAACATTCGGTCCGGTTCTTTTCAAGCTAAAAACACACGTACAAAAAAAAATCGAAATGTTGGCACGTAAGCAAAAAATTATACGAGTAATATAAGAGAAAATAAATATAAGTCGGCATATAAACGATAAAATATTATTATTACGGCACCTGCTATCTCTCGATCTCGTTAGTTGTTACAACATTTTGCCCCACGTATCGGACACGTTTCCTGGAAGATACTTGATGCGGCTTAACGAGCTGTCTTCCGATGTACAGGTTGTCACCCGCGACCATCGTAGAGTAGAACCGTGGAAGATAATAGGACCAGCAATACAAGCATTTTTGGGGGCCGCGGGACGTTTGAGAGAGGACGAAGCAACAGCGACGAAAATTAAATGTCGGATCGAAAACGTAGCTCCTGTCACTGGCAACATCACCGCGAGAGTTGTGGGAGGGAAGAAATAGAGAAATTACCATTTCGAGTCCCCAGGGCTCGAGACCACCGGTGCTCGAATGTTACTGCGATTTTGTTCTATGGCCTTACGATCAAGTGAACGAGGATAATTATGTAATTACTGCCAGGGAAATAAATACGCGTGATTGACCAGGACGAATTGAATCGATGAGGCATTTCCTTTATTAACTTTGATATATATTATAAACATATTCATTGTTCACACACATATGTATGTATCTATATGTATCTATCTATCTATCTATATATATATATCTATATACTGCATTATTGAAACACATTTATCTCTGCG
>JBCFXI010002943.1:0-13072 GCA_038496175.1 Ampulex compressa
GGTGACCGTGGCAGTTTGCATGTAGGATACAATGGTCTTTAACATTTGAACAATAACTGATCCGCATCTTCTGAGCTTAATGAATACAAATCTCCATACGCAGATTGTCGATATTTTGATATACAAATCCCTTGGTATCGCTATTTATCGGTATTTAAAGTATAGTGACGGACACAGCATTGATGTAAACTAATCTCAATTTTTTGAGAATCTATAGAGTGATGAACTGTCGATATTTTTATTACTTTGATAGTTGAAATAAATTGCTATGTAAGGTATAATACTTGTCAAAGTTCTAGAGACTAATAAATAAATGATCAAGAATTTTATATCCTTATCCCGTAGTTTCATATGCTCATCATAACCTAAGTCCAGTGTTAAACTCAAAAATGCCACATATAACAATTTGTATTTACAAATATTTTTATATATATACAATTAATAATTATATTTGTATTCGATTAACTTGGATTAATGATTAAAAATGCAATGATCTTTAAACCCTTGATTCAAGCAGACCTCACCTCAGAAAAATATATTTTTTAATCGTACCTGAAACTATCTTCAAAATCACCTGCTAACATCCACCATCGAATTATTCCTTTTCTATTCAATTTATTTTCAACCCTCTGCGTTATATGTTCACAGATTTACAACAAAGCTTCATAATTCAGTACTTCAGCTGTTTTATCCTAACGAAGGAATAATATTTGAAATCCAATAGGTATCAATTGTATCACAACGGAATATTACGACTTTCAGCACTTTCAATCGAAAATGTCTGCGATGTTTGTAAATCATATAGTCGAGGGTAAAACTCAAGTTACACTGGAACCCAGAAACGAGTCATCGATAGTCGGTCTAGTCTCGCTTCTAAGAGGAATCAGACGATGACTCGAAGCCGCAAAAGAGCAATGTGGCAATAATTCTACGCACCAACGAGCATTATTGCCGACGTGACGTTGACAAAAACCGTCGAGCTAATAACGAAATTCCACAGGGGCCCGGGGGGGTTTTAGAAAGTGGAAAAAATCGGGCGGAAGGATCGATGAAACTTGGTGAAAGATAGTTTATATTCCCACCTGTGATGGATACTTTGTAATATTACGCATACCCGACCGTTTGTTAATGATTACTAATTGCGGCTGAAAATAAGAATGGAACGATAGAATGACGGGTGGACGGATTTCATTGTCGGTTGTGCGAAACTGAATGAAGTTGAGTGGGCGATGATCTATTCAAACGATCGTACCGTGCGTACGACGAAAGTTCAACGTCCATTAATACGGAGGGTATTGCGGTATATCGATCGATTGACTTTTAAACTGTTCCCCATGCTGCTCTCCCAATGGTATTATCTTGAGTTTCAAATGTTACAAGGAAGCGATGAGTCGCGGCTGAGAAATAATTCTCTGGTGCTATTAAGCGTACAACTTTTCCTTCGTCGTTTTCCTACGGATAGCTTTAGCGATAAGTAGTGGTTTTTTCAACGCGGGATTCGTTTGCTGCCCGAAAGATGGGGGACAGTGGTGGACAGTTGTTTGTATGATAAATGTATAACCAGTTTTTTGCAATAAAGCCTCGAATTTCGGAAAAGAAACCTGCGGAAGCTAAGTTGTACATCTAAGATTTCCAAAGAATTATATTCATCAAGATTCATTGTATTGATAAATTAACCATATATTTGGGATATATTAGAGAAGTTCCAGGCTTTAGTATAAACTATGTTCTACATTTAAAAGGATCTATAAATGTGGTAGATCTCGTGGGCTTTGGCAAAGTGTCAAACAGCGAAATCTAGTGTGCTGCTTCTGAAAAGAGTAAGCGAAAGTAAACTTTTGATACAAGACTTATCGGCAGTCGGTACGAAGAATATCTGCAGAACATGTAGAGGAATTGATCAAGACACTTATTAATGAATTATTTTAACCCTCGATATGGTACAAAATATATTTTATTTGTAAAATTTCAAATTTAAATCAAAACAAATATTTAGATTTAAACTAAGTTGTAATCAAATCGAGTCAAAGGAAGGAAGTCTAAAAGCCTACAGTTCCTTTATTGTCTTCTATTTTGATTCCCGATAGCTTAACGTATGTTGTTAATGTTTGTTTTAAGAATGAGAAAATGTAATCGGAAAAATGTATAAAATCCCCAAGGAATACTTAGAAATCGAAATCGTTTTTTACGAAAACCTAAAAGTTTATACATCTTTAGAAAGTGTATTGCAGATTTTATTTCTATTTTTGAGATGGTAAAATTCTTAGCATTAGAGACAAAAGACCAGAGCTTATCTTCTGTTTTGCTTGATCCGTTTTTTTATCATTTTTCAATCTTCGTGTCATTTATCAATTCGTTTTCAGTGTATAATGCATACATTGCAATTGAGAGGTTGAAACACCTTTAACAGAGAAGAAATTTCTGTTGAGATTCTTTAGAATTACGTGGAATTTATATTTGTTAGACAGCAATATATATAAAACATTTTCTGCTACACTAAATATTATTTTACATCTCGTACACTCAATTATGTCTTCCTAGCAAAACAAATTTGCTATATATACGTAAATTCTACGACAAAGAGAAAACCGTGTTTCACGCTGTATCAACGTATTCCTCTATTTTCTTGTTACAAGCATCATCAATCTTTCACGTTTTAATTTATATACGGAATTAATTATCAAAGTAAATCAAAATATCAAAAAATCGATTGGCATAAAATAGATTAAGAATTTCTATAATCTCATTTGTACTTTAATTTAATAGAGATTCAATGGAATAAACTGAATAATTATCTAATAAACAAGGCGGGGGATCGTCATAGTCGAACTGGAGGTGTAATATTTTAATAGTATTCATAATGAAGTTACAGGATGCCTTTATACAGTATGTATAGATAAATTCGCAAATACAATTAGGTACTTAATTAATTAATTCGACCGAGGTGATTATTTTTTTCCTTTATTCCCTAATGAGGGAAAGAGAGAGAGAGAGAGAGAGAGAGAGAAAAAGAGGGGAGGTGGACAGTGAGATATGTAGAACACGTATTTTGTAAGATCCTTACGTGAAAAAAGAGCATTTTCCACAGTCGAAAGAGCCGTATTTTATACCTATCCGTATGTATATTATGTATATATCTTTATGTATATATTAATAAAAATTACGAAGACCTCTTTCGTCATCTTTACAAACACGGTATATATATATATACATATATATATACATATGTTTGTATATATATATACATATATTACCTAATGGAAATTTGTACACGGCCTCACGCTTATATCCAAAAACCAGCAATGACTTTCGATCATTGGTAATTTTTATCTAATATTTTTCCACGCTTTTCGCTGCTTTTTGTTCATCAATATTCCCGAGTTTTATCGAGTTCACTCTGTTGCGTACTTACGTTACTTTTTAACGGGTTAATTAGTCGATTACTGCACCCAGAACATTATTACTCCGATCAATATCCTGTGGAAACTAAATCCTGCCTTTTTGACGACATATTACAAATTCTAATCCACGATATATTAACAATTCTCCCCGGCGGCATAGTACAAATTGTTTTACACGATATCCCAAATACTGTGTTTGAACGACATATCAGTCATATTTTCTCAACAACACATTAGAAACTCTTTTCGATGAAATATTAAAAATTTTGTCCGATAGCACGTTACAAATCTTTGTTTCGACGATATCCCAGAAATTTATGCAGACAACATATTAGGAATTCCTCTCAACGACAGGTCAGAAATTCTTTCGAATGACATTTAGCAACACGCTTCGACGACATATCAGAAATCCATGTTAAATATTCATCCCCCAGGCTATGTCGAGATCTCGATGACTGGCTCGGCCGTATTATTGTTGAGAATCTCTTGCTTCTCTCTGATCTTCACCTCGTACCTCGTGGGCGAATCCTTCCCCTCTTGTTCCTCCAAAGGCGATCCTTCGCTATCGTCGTCCTCCTCGTACTCCACTTTTTCCTCGTGCATACCTCCAGAAACGTAAGCCCCATGATGGTTCAAGCCGTAAGCCTCGCCACCGTAAGCCACTTTCCCCATGAACGATCTGATCTCATCGAAATACGCGTCCTCTCTCTCATTCTCGTTACTACTACCCGGGGAGTCCGCCACGGATACTACACCACTCCCATCGTCCGCTTCGTGCTTCTTCAAATGCCTGTCCAAGTTCGTCTGCTGCCCGAAACACCTCTCGCACAATGGACACTTGAAGGGCCTCTGCTTGTCGTGGATGTTCCTCACGTGTCTCTGGAGATTGCTCGATATACTGAAGCTCCTCTCGCAGTACTTGCATTTGTAAGGCTGTTCGCCCGTGTGGGTCCTCAGGTGTCTCGTCAAATTGGCGGATCGGGGGAAAACCTTGCCGCAAAATTTACAGGAGTATCTGTCCTTGACTTTGGCGTGGTGCGGTGCCTCTTGGAAGGGCTTAACCCCGTGAAAGGGGCCCAAAGGGGGTCTGGTCAGGAGATCGAAGCCACCCGGCCTGGCCTGGCCGAGTCCATTGACGATCGAGCCTAAAAAAGGCAGTCCTCTGGGCGCCGCAAAGGGTGGCAGGGGTGGCAGAAGTCGCGATTCCGCCCCGGACATCGCCTGCGGACCGTGGAAACTCGGGAAGCCGGGGCCACGGTACATGGCCTCGAGGAAAACCGGGTGAATCGGCCTTGGATAGGCGACTTGTGGACCCTTTGAACTCTCCTCCTCCTGCCGCTCGCCGCCAGGCGCCTCCTCCAGGCCGGGACAAGGACTCTGAAGCTTCTCCTCCGGGATTCTCATCGGTTTCCTAGCTTGGACTCTCAGGTCTAAGGGTTGCTCGGCCGGCTCCTTCCTCCTGGACCTCTCCTCGTCGCTCTCGGGCGTCTGTTGAATCGGTGGCCTGGCGGGCGAGGGCCTGAAGCTCGAAGTCGCCTCCTCCGCCGTCGATGGTGAGACTTTACTGTGCTGCGGCAGTACCCTGGGAGGCGTGAACCTGTCCTTCTTGGGGCTCTCGCTCCTCTTCTCGGTCTCCTTCGAGGGGAACATCACGGGGGGACTGAGGAAATTCGGTCCTCCCGGAAACATCCCTGGATAAGGCCCGATCAGACCGTGATGATAGAAGGGCAGTCCACCCGTTAAGTTCACGGGCGGTCTGGGATAGACCATGAAGGGGCTGGCTGGCGCGTTCGGCAACTGTGGCATCGTGGTGCTCGTGGAATCGCAGAATCTTTTGTGCTTAGACAAAGACGTGACCGTGCTGAAGGACTGTCCGCATTTCACGCACTTGATCTGCATCCGGCAGTCGGCGTGCATGCGCTTGTGCCTGCAGAGATTCGAGAATTGGGTGTAGGACTTGAAGCAGACCTCGCACTGAAACGGCTTCACGCTGCTGTGGATGTGAGTGTGCTGCTTCAGGCCCGAGCTGGTGGCGAAGGTCTTTCCGCACTCGGTGCAGGCGTGACTTCTCGCGCCCACGTGGTGCGTCCGGATGTGGCGCTGGAGGTTCGAAGGATCGGTGAAGACCTGCGGGATGTCCGGCTTTTAGCGACACTTGGAAGGTGTGACTCGTTTTGGAAATACCTGAGGGGGTTTTGGGGACTCGAAAGGGTGTTGTTGGATTACCTTGGGGCAGTTTTCGCAGGGGTAGCTGCGCAGGTCGCCGTGGACGATGGCGCGATGACGGACGAGGAGGGGACGCCAGGCGTAGGCCCGTGGACAGCTGTCGCAACGGTGCTGCTCTGCTGGGTATCTGTGACAGGTCACCAGGTGCCCGTCCAATCTGTGAACGATCATTGTTTTGAGACAAGTTGCGTGAATTATATTGGTCATTAACGCGTTCCGTGCCAAGCCGTTTTTGCTCGGCTCGTCGTTAAGGCTAATTGATGTTTTGAGTAAAGGTTGATGTATTGTTACGCGATGTTTCGTTACTTCATCGATTCTTAAGTAATGTTTAGCTTATTTAATAATGATACAGCTTGTTTAGAGCAATTAGCACATCGTGTACCTCTTATGGTACACGTGGCGTTGCAATTAGTTTGATCGCAAAAGTCAGTCGATACGAAACTTTTTGATTAGGGATGAGAATTTGCTGTATCCGAATTTGTTGAGTGAAAAACGAGGGAAATAAAATATTAAACAAAAATGGGAGTAGGTAAATATACGGAGATAACATTTTTTGTGTTTTATATGTTTCCGTCGGAAAATATGTTTCAACTATTGCACTTAATTATTAACTATCGTGTATATAACAATTAAACATATTTATGTATTTTGTTCTATTCTTAATTCTTTATAACGCCTCATTCTTTTAGTGGAAATACATTTTATAGAAATAAACTTGTTGTAAAACATATGTTTTTAACACATTTAATAAATATATCTGCGTGTATTGTTTATCATAAACAACGTGTATTATAAACAGTAGACGTAGCATAGAATGTGTCAATGAGCAGTTAATTCTTACACTTCTTAGTCATTTTCAAATTCTCCATCTGGGTTTATAGGGATAAGAATTTCAGTCGATACAACGACACCGTGTGCGAGAACGTCTCTAGCCACTAATGCGTGGCTCAGATAATTAAGATCATAAAGTGTTACGAATTCAATGAAATTGAGAAACATAAATACAAAGTGGTGAATTAAGCCATGTCTTTGAAACAGGCGTGGAAATAATTGGACACTGGGTGGTGTTAACTGTATTGGGACTTGAACCTAGGATCTTTCGTTTATCAGACGACCGCGCTACCATTGAGCTATTCAGGCCCACGCGCTAAATTCTTTTCCAAGCCTCTTAAAGTAGAAATTCAAATAATTATTTTGATTTAAAACACAGGTAAGCATTGACTTTTGAGTGGCGACCTATCAGTGGATACATGGTTAAAAATGATCAGAGTCATAAGAACTAAAGCTGCTTAAGAATTGGATAATGCGTAGACAATCATTGTTTTGATTCGATATAAAAATATTGAAAGCATTTTGGGTACTTATTTCAAAATTCCATTTCGCCTTTTCTCAAAATAGGATTCAGCTTAAACTATACTAAAGCACTACGAAAAAGTCTGTTAGGAAATAGAGTTATTTATCCTCACTATTAACTAGTTAGCAAACGGAATTACGCATGAAGTTTGCCAAAACTCTAAAAAACAATTCTATTCAATTATACTCAAAGATAATTTATCCACGATAATTTCAAGCAAAATAAAACTATCGATTTCCGACCGATGAAAAACTTCAGAGCACATTGATGCCGAACCACGATTAAATCTTATTAAGTACCCCCACGTAAGAATCTCATCCAATATAATCCATCCAGAATGGTTTCAAGCAAAGCAAGCATTAGTGGACAATTGCTGATCCGTCAAAATCATTCAAGCGTACCGATGCCAATCTAGGAATAAGTATTATTATTTTCACGTTGCAGCTCTTATCGAGATAATTCATCCACGATGATTTCGGACAAGATATCGGTTCGTGGATGATGACTAAGTGAGTCGGTGTAATAACGAGGAGGTAGGAGGGGTGGTCATCGTCACGAAGAGGGGTGTCGCTCCGTGGGCACGGGTTATGGTCACGGCAGCATTGATTTTGCCGGACAAGCGTGTCGCTTGAAACCCATTCGAGGTGAGATAGTGGCCCACCAGTGACGGTGCAACGTGCCAGATGAGCTCAAAACACGCGACGTGTCCGATGATGCATGAGGGATGCATCCCCTATCGTTCTATCTCTTTTGCGCCTCAGGAAGGAGAGAAAAAAAATTGGCAAAAAGTAGAAAAACGTTCACTATCTGTAGATGATCTTGGAAAAAATATAGTAAGGGAGAGTTGCCAAAATCGTGCTGCCTATGGGATTTTTGATATATCTATTAAACAACACACATTTTTAGTGAAATTGTTGTCCGCAATTATACTTTTATCTTTACGGAAACCTTCTAAATAAACGTTCTATGTATAAGATAAAATTAAAAGAGTAATTTGAATAATTTTAGAAAACGGTGTAAAAGTAAGATGTGGAATACCCGTATTCTACATTGTGCTGCTGTCTTTCCAAAATCGTACTCACCTTATTTGGTAATAAATTTTATTTTCAAAGTACATCATTCATTTTTTTTTACTATATTGAAACACAACAGTATTAAAATAAATAAACGTAATAATTTTTATAAAGAATATGAAATATAACGGATTAAAATAATAAACTTCTGGAAAGCATTAAAAGCAAAAAATATGACAAACATATTGAACAATAGTATATTTTCTCTTCTTTTATCATTTTTGCGTCCAAAAATTATATTTTCTTTTTCCCGTGCTTGAAAAATTCAAAAGGAAGGTGTAGTAAGTTTAAATGTTAGTGAATGAAGACAGATAAAATTTCAGTGTGATTTCTTCAATCGCACTATCTAACCCAAAAATTATATAAATTGTAGTATAAACTTACTATAAAGATGTTATATTAAATATATTTTAAGGAAAACCCAAAATATGTTAATTAATTACAGTTTTTAATTGAAATTTGTCTTAAAATAATTGGCATAAATTTACATCAAACATACTTGAAATCTTCCAGCTTTTAGAAGCTGACGAGAAACCAATCGAGATAACGCAAGTTCTGTTTTTTATTACTGACTCCATACACCCTTTATATTCTTACTACTAGAAGTCGCAAACATTAATCGATTACCAAATAAATGAGTCGGTACGATTTAGGTGACAAGTACACATTAGACAGCTCTCCTAATGTAGTAAGATGGTAAAGCGTGAAACAGACTTGGAAAAAGTTCAGAAATGGGTAAAATTTAAAATACATTGAAGAGGACAAAGGATCTGAATAAGTGACATTGTCTTGAAAAAAAAAAATAACGTACTTTCCAAGATGAATAATAGTCATGGAAGCAAAGAAAAAAACTTTTAAAACTATATAGTTGTCTTGGAGAAAAAAATAGAAGTTTCTGTACGTTCATCCGATCTCGAAGAAAACATCGGGAAATTTCTTAAGCTGTGAGATAGTCTTGAAAAGAGACTTTCGAATTTTAAGATTATCGCGCATAATCGTTGTGGACGATGTTAAACTCTTGCAATTTTCTATAATAGCCACGATGAAATATTTCCAGATTATAATCATTCCAGATTCCAGATTCCAGATTTAAAATCATAAATATTATCGCATATAATGGTGGAAAATTGTATACAACTGTTAAAATTTGATTCAAATATTACTTACACCGGGCATTACTCATTTGTAAAACTTACTTAATCGATTCAATGTTATTCCAATTATTTTCGTAACAATTAAATCGTCAATAAACTGAACAAAGCCTTATCTGAAATCAGGATACTGGATAAGTCTACGATTTAGTTTTGTACCCGGAAGTTAGATGCCTTTCGACGATTAGTGAATAGCCACGTGGCTCGATTTTCAGCTTCAATAGTTAATTAATCGTCGAGATACGCTCTATCCACTTTGGATCGCGGATCGTTAACGACAATTCGGCATAGCACGCGAAACGATTTCGAGGGTGGTTTGTTTGCAGGCTGTCATAAAGCGAAAAGTCAAACACGTTATCGAGATATCCGTCATGTGGATTCGTTTCAACCTTCCCACGGGCTTGTGTTGCTTCAAATTTTTTAACCAAACACCGCGATAAACCCTCTCTTAGTTCTATTCGATTGAATAATTTGTTTTTCGATTATCCATCCATAAGGGTAACTCGCTTTTTAGTCACAACTATTAGAAATAATACTTTTAATAATTTGCTATTTAACCGAAACATTTTTTCTCCGTTCGAAAAATATGTTTCGTAATCTTACGCACTGGAATTCCTTGCTTAACGTGTTTTATAAAGTAATTTTTATTGTAATTATTGAATAAATTAATTTTTGTATTCTGTTTACTAGAATATGTTTTTTTAATCTATATTCATATAGAATGAAAATGTGAAAATTATTTTGATGATCGATAAATCTGGAAACTCACAATTCAATGTCCTGAAAGGGCTTGTCACAGACGGCGCATCTCGTCTCTCCTTCCTCCTCGTCCTCCTTATCCTCGTCTACCGTACCGCTGTGCTGCGATGCTGAAAAATCCAAAATAATCATTCCAATTAATTATTTTTTTTTTATAATTATATCGAAGTTTTACTTTACATTATTTTACATTAATTATTTGCATAATATTGAAATAGTTAATAAAAAGTACTGAATTAATTAATACCAATTTGTTACGGTGTAACGATAGATTAACAACTCGTTATCCATTTATTCTTTCATTTATCGAGTTCAAATTCTCGCAATAAACCGATTAATTATTACACGAAGAATTAGTTTCCGTTGATTTTTAAAAATTACCATCGGATAAGTAACTTAAAAAAGATTTTTGTTTTAAAAGTATAATGAAATTAGTTGTTCTTCGCTTTTTATCCTGTAATACATTTAGTAATCGATTTAAAAAACGTATATCATCGCACATTAATGTTATAAGCTGATATTTTGTTATTAATACTGACCGTTCATTGAAAATATTGCGTTTTAACTTATTACCTATCATCTGTATTACATATCAATATTTCATCATAAATACCACCTTCCACTCGTTTAATGCTTTACCTTTAATCGACAAATCATAATGTTTAAAAATATTGATTTAATAAATACCGATCAAATAATGTATAAACTCCTGATGCTCAAGGATACTCTATAGAAATTTTTAAACCTTTACAAAGACTTTAATGTGTATAATAAAAGTATGCAAAATGATTAAAATTTTCGTGTCGTTTTCAAAATATCCAACTTTCATTGTAGGACATCAGTAGCAGAAAAACGTGTTCGCGTAGTGTAAAATCGTGAATAGACAGTGTGATGATAGAAAACCTACGATCATTATCATTACTAAACAATCTCGGTTTTAAAAAAATCTGCATTTTGTGTTACGACAGTATATACATTACAATAAGTCAATTTCTTTATTTCAATCAATTTAAAATGACAGCAAGTGGTCATTATTTTCTCATCGATATCACGAAGTTTTAACCCTTACTGAACTTTAATTAGCTTTCTGTACGTCAAGAATACTTTCAGAGATATGCGTTGTTGAGGTGCCCATCCAAATCAACACATTTCTCTTAAAAAATCCAGATATCTTCAGCATTAGGAAGGCCGACATATTAGCTCTGAGATACTAAAGGCATTAAACCGTGCACGTGGAACTATATAATGAAGTGGGTGGAAAATTACACATGTGTGTTCGAGAAAATACCACGAGGAGAAGAATGAGTTTTCACGGTGTTAAACCGCGAGTGAACAGTGTCAAGCCTCGATTCGATTTAGCCCTATAAATCCCGACCCCCCTATGGAACGATGATACGTGACCCGCCGCATTGTGGGCGAATTACGTGATCGAGAGCCACGCGCTGGCGTGACAAGTGGACTCCTGGATTGTTCTTGAATTATTAAATCCTACCCGCCCTATCCAGCCATCTAAGCCGCCGAGAGGAGTCTATAAACCTCGGCTTCTGTCAGGCCTACAAACCTTTCAAACGAATAAACTTTCGATTGTCCCAAACCCTCGGCCCATTTCACGCGAATTTTGTCGATTTCTAATTGGAAAAACTCGAGTTTGCTCGATTAACAGTTGCCTAATGTACTAATACCGAGTGTTATAATCTGACGCTGATACTTATTTGTTCAAGTATTTATTGGATAAAGAAAATATGTTCATAGTAATATGTTTATAAACTTCTTTGTCGTGGACTGAAAAGAAACGAGATTTATCCAGACCTCGATGTATTTTGAATCTTCAATCTTAGGGAAATTTATAATTGGTTACAAGGATCTGGAAATAATGGACAAATTGAAGTAGATCGTTTAGTTTTTTTTTTAATTTATACGTTTGATGATTGTACGTTAAAAATGAAACAGAGTTTACTTCCAAGCTGCAAACTATGTGAAATGTTTAGTCATAGAATGTTATCTTAAACAACCTTAGTCAATATTTATAATGAGTGGATTGAAATGTATTCTTTTGTCTTAAAAAATGTATAAATCTCATTATTATCTAATAAAAAGATTCTTAGAATCGTTCAAGTCTCAATAAGCGTTAAAATTTGAATTTTAGCGAAACTTACATTCGAACCAAGGTCCCAAAAATAACAAGCAGATCGAGATAAATCCTGCTACGACCGTCCAACGTATATCCAAGAAACTTCTCACGCAAGAAAAGAACAAATAAAATGAAATCTTAATTGCTTACTTTTTAATATTTTTCTTATGCTCGGTCACGAAATAAAATATATTGTCAGCTTAACAGCATAAAAGCTTGTATCCATATTAGTTTCATACTTTTATCACCATATATAAACGTGTATATTCGAGTGCAAGAAATTTAAAAAAGGACGAACCGGAAGTGGCAAGTTTGATCAAATGTTCACCTTGTCTTTTTCAATCCTTTTATGCTTCGTGGTCACGTAAAAAAATATATTATTATCTATACCGACACATATCCGAGTTACTTCGATACTTCTATCACGAAATACGTATATATGTACATACATGTACATCCGCGAGAAAATCGACGGAATTCCAAAAGGAACGAACCGGAAGAAGCGAGTTTAAACGTGTTGATCCTTTATTTCGTTTGCGATCCGACACACGAGAAAGACAATGGACAGAATGATGATCCAACGAGGCCGGTTGCTGGAAACGCGAGTCGGGGGAGTCCTCGATAGCTTCTGATTGGCAAGTGCTCGGCCAATCGCAGGTGAGAACAGGCCACCCCCCTCGGAGAGTTCACTACCGAATCCTCGTGGCGGCAGGTGAATCCAAAAAGCACGATTAACGGATGAAATTTCGATTGAACATTACGAAAAACCAATCGAAATGAAGAAAAGACGTACATAGATGTTGGAGTATTAACTTCTAGTATTATATAATTGCAGTTTTGCAACACTCGTGGCAGCAGTTGAATTAAAAAAGCATAATTACCGAAAAAATTTTCAATTGAACATTATAAAAAACCAATCGAAATGAAGAAAAGACGTACATAGATGTAAGAGTATTAACTTTTGCTATTACATAATT
>JBCFXI010002944.1:0-14251 GCA_038496175.1 Ampulex compressa
ATATATGAATATGAATGTATTTATATTTATATATATTTAGACATAGATAATTACACGTGATCTCAATGACGATAGCACAAGCACTGCCCGCTGCTGCCCTTTTTACATTACGTGTCACGCCGCGTCGTCTTAAAGGCACGTGGAGCGCGAAACCTGATCGAAATCAAAATATACCGCTCGGTATCTCTGCGTCAAAAACGTAGCGTAAATTCATACACAAGTTAGTCCTTATTTCACTTTGCAATTAAATACAACTAAATTAAAACAAAGATAATTTAACGTACGAATAAAAAGATAATTTAACAAAGATAATTTAACGTACGCATAAAAAGATGCTCGCTATGACCACTGTAATATGTGTTCTTAAAGATAAGTTAAATTTAAAACTACCTTCGTAAAATAAGGTGTCGAGTATTTGATCTTGATGCGATAGGGACGTAGTTTTTATTGTACAATGCGTAACGCCAATAGGAGTATTTTCCTTTCATTTTAGTTGAAAGATACCATCCCTGGCCAACGGTAGTTCCCTCACTCGCAAACACGAAGAAAATCAAGTTAAAATGGATAAGTTGAAACGGTAAATTAAAAATAAGCGGCACACTGATTATGGTGCCTCTTGTTTGAATATTGTTATCTTAACGAGGCGCAAGTATTTGCGTTTGAAACGTAAGGCGGTTTATGATCCGAATATAGATAGTTCCAAGAATTACCGCGGTGTTTCGATCGCAAATCGACGCAGGTTCCTTGTTATCCGCCTTAAAAGATCTACCCCCATTGTTTGTGTGGTAAAGAATACGAAAATTCTCGGAGCGACTTAACAATGTTTGTACAAAGTATTACTTAGTTCTAGTCTAGACGCTTTTCGATAATTATTGTATAATTCATTCTCGAATTCAACATGCGCAATGTAATATTTTAATATGTACCTCCAAACACTGTATAAATCAAAATAAATTATGCTTTAAGAAAAATAAATAAAGTACGAATGTATGTGTACAAATATTTGATAATCGTATTTTTTCAATTATTTCATATCGATCTTAGGCACGAGTTTTTGAAATCCTAATGCACAATACTAATTTATTCGCATGTCTCGTCTAATTAAATTTTTACACTGCAGCATTATAATTTGAAAGCAAACTTGCAAAAGATGGATATTTTAGCATCTGATAAAAGTAAAGATATTGTACGAAGAAACATTGTTACACACTCCCATATCAAAAACAAAGAAAAGTAGCTCATAACAACACTCTTCTTGATATGGTGTACTTTATTGCTTCTTGATACAGTGGATTTGATCACGCAAATACAACAAATTTAATCACCGTATATTCTCTATCATACCCAACCATTCTGTGCAGATGTAACAAAAATTAAAGTACTTTCATCCTCACATAAAAATAATTTTAAATCAGTTAGAATTTACAACTTCACGTGTTTCATTAAATCATATCACCGCACGATACTATATTTTTCTAACATACAATATCGGAGAAAAGTAACACTGCTCTGCTGCCAAAAAATGTTGAATTTTAATATGGATGTGAACAATTCTGAGTATTGACATAAGTGTCTTACTCCTAACCCCACTTGCTCGATAGTTTCTAACAACACGTGACAATGTTCATAGCGAGCACGCCCGTACACTTATATCAACACTCCCTCTGATCTTCTGGAATTAAAGTTCTGTCCACAACATCGACATTCGTGTATGGGAGATAATTTTTGGCCATGGTTGTGTGGCTCAAATAATTAAAGGTGATAATAAATATATTCAATTCAAAATTGGGGATATTTAAAAATTAAGGTGGGGGTAGACCATATATACGAAAAGGCGTAGAAAATTTTAACCATCGGATAACTGGACTGGGACAAGAATTCTGAGCATTGCCGAGTTTCATTAAACAAAACCATTAGAATATCAATAAACTCTAATAATCGACATCTGTTACGTTCAACTATCGACTATCCTGGATTTCCACGGCATTTATCGTGTTCCTATCGAATCGCTGTTGCAGCGAAACGGACAACGCGATGCCCATGACAAAATGCTTTGTCTGTTTTTCTCCGAGTAGTTTTCGGGAGCTGAAGGGAGGAACGAGAGGACTGGCTGGCGGGGGGCTGGGGCGGAAGGGAAGATAAGGCGAATCAAACCGTAAATAACTGCGGAACGGCGGAAAGGAAGGTGGGCAGGCGGGGGTGGAAATGGGGGGTACGACGCCTCGCCAGCTGCAAAACTCGGCGAGTTTTATAGTTGAATTGCATGACTCCGAATCTCCATGCATTCCCCCACGTCTCACCCTTACCAGTGCTTTCCGCCTTTTCGCTCGGTCTTCCTCCCCATCCCCGCCTTTCTCGCCAACTGCCTATTTTTATATCGCTGTTTCTTTCTACGGGTATCTACTCGAGCTAACGCCCTACAGGTCGCCACGTCCGCGTGCAGAATGGAGGAGAAACGGGCGATTAATTTCGTATTCCTAGATACTTTCTAACGTCCGCACGCCAGGTTCATTCTTCATGGCCACGTCGACGGCTCTCTGTGTGTCTACGAGCATTCGTCCTTTAGGTGGCAGTGGAAAAGAACTGATTCTGGAAAGCAAACCTGAGGAGAACCGAGCGAAAGTGTGTAACACAACAGTGAACCAGGCTATTCTTTCGAAGTGATAAAAGGTTATTTAGAAAGATCCTTCATCCGAAGTTTATTTTTTTAAATGACTGATCATATACGATATTTGGGTACGCGTGTGATTATCGTCTTGCTGATCTGAGATGAGTGTGTTCTTTCGTATTTAAAATGGTTGTTCTCTTATTTAGGATATAGTACGTTAGTGGTGATAAAATGCGATAGATACTTCTACTTATTTGATATCTATTTATCGAATTGATTACGTATTTATAGATGTCGATAAGCGTGTTGATGACGTGAATATCTTACGATTAATTACTTAATTTTATAAGTAAAATCTTTATGAGTTTTAATAATCAGTGGATCCAGCTGTACTAAATATTCTAAAGTATCTTATGTTTTAGTACGATGACATACTGCGGATAATGTTTGTAAAAACGTTATTTAGTCCTAAACATAGGGCACGTTCAGGAGTTTTTGTTGCAGAATCATACTTCGTTCATACTTCGTCACTTCTTTTTCAGATCTGAATACAATGGAAAATTAATGGGGCGCGTTTTACAAGGAAGTTTATAAGACAGCAATTCATTTAAAAGAACTAAGAGTAAAACTCAATAGTGAATAGGCGTTTATTTCAATGTGATAATTAGAAAATATTCTATACAATACACCAAATACATTAAAATATGTTTTAAAACAGAATGGGTATAGCGCAAAAACTTAAAGTGAACCATGTATTTATAAATTTAGTTACCAGAATAGTTTCACCCATAGTGACCGAATATTTTTGTAAGGAAAAAATATAGTTTACTAAATATTATTAATCTATGAACATAAATTTATCATACAAATTGCAATTCTTCTTCGAAATTAATAAGTAGCGCTTGCTTTATAAACGACCGTAATATCGAATCACGTTCCCTCAATCCATTGAATCACAAACTTAGTCATATCCTACTGTCTCAACGCTTATAGGAGACACCGTATATATTTCCATTTCTACAATATACTGAGAATTTCACAGGACGAATGCAAAGGCGTAATTGAATCACTTTTTTCAATGTACATAAATGATTTTTTATCTACGAGCTCGAGGTACGTTTAAGCCAGCCCTATAGCATGAGAAATCGCGAAAGAAGTTTTCGCCGAGGCGATTCGTACGTGTAGAGCAAAGCCACGAGGGTGGCGACGCTGATGGAGGGGGAAGGAAAGTGCACGAAGGAGGGTGGAATGCAGGCCGAAGTCGGTACTAATGCCAAAAGTTTTAACGAGTTTGAGTGATCGCGGTCGATGTAACCGCAACAATAATAGCAATAGTAATAATCATGCCACTGCTCCGAGGCGGTACCAACTTATCGCGTTGCCCGGGGTAAAGTCACCCCCTTCACCCCTTGGCGTATCTCTCCAACTATTTCTGTAGGGAGGAAAAGTATCGTTGCATTGTGTAAATGCACGTTTTATAGGCAGTAGCGAGGTAAGTTTAAATTTTTTGCAATGAGAACTTTGTATCAAAAAGTTAACGAGTGATTTTCGTTACATAATGGTTACGTTATATAACTTACAAATCGTTATGTAATGCGGCTCTTTAACAATTTCCTCAGTTAGTTTGGATATCGAGATTAATCGTTGAGTAATCGTAAAGTATTGTTTAATAGGTAGCTTGTCGTGATATATTTTTAGATGAATACACATTATGTGTGTGTGTAATGAATTGTACGATGTTGACCCTTTAACGTTTGTACGTATAAGATAATTTTTGTTCGGACTATAGTGCTTTTGTAACTAGTTCTTTGAGTGTATATAACCATCCATTTTTGCATTTTGAAAACATCTAGATATGTTATTTTGCCATATGGTTCTGTATACCATATGTTTGTATTGAGGGACTCTGAAATTCATGAGATTATTGCGCATGTCGATAATCAGAATTCTTTCTCCTTGCATATTCTTAACAGTAATAATGTTTGGAAAAAGTTCTTTCAAATAGTGTGTATTCTTTTCATTGTATCTTCAATGTTGGCTCAATGTTGAATCATTATCTCATTCGATTCCGTTATTATTTTCATTCTTCTACACCTTAACTTAGATGTTGTACGTGCAAAACACACGTGCCGTTCAGTTACTTTGCTGAAAACATATCTCACAACGATCACCAGTTACTAAATAAACGTCCACCAACACTCGATTTTTATAAGTAACTTTTCTGTACGCATTATCCTCTTTCTAGTCAACAACACCAGCGTTAAGTAATCGTATTTCAAAAATCGTATTCCATTAAATATCACTGAATTAATCGATTAAACAACATTTTACAATTTGCTCGAATACGGTATCGATCACTTTACGATTATATCGCACTCAACGATGGTCCCCAACCATTTCTTATAAATCAACACCGGCATCGGTCGTAAAAAGTAACAGAACTCGAGCAGTTCCAACAGGCCTATTACTCGAAACGTATATCCACCGTTCCAGGATCGCGTTCACTGATCGTTGAAGCTCCTCGGAAACGAGGAAGCGATCCGAATTAATCAGGCTGCCATTCGCAGAAATTCTGTGCTGGAGGCTCCCAGGAAGATGCGCGACTTTATCGGCTTCCCATGATCTCCGTAAACGAGAGCCCCCTGCCCCGCCACGTGGCCGTTCTTTCACGCGATCGATCCTGGCGCTTTTCACCCCAGGAGCGATAATCCTGGTAGGAGTTAATATATCGTGCCAGCGGCTCGAGAGTAGGCGGAAGGAGGCAGGCGGCGGGCGAGAAAGGAGACGGAGAGGAAGAAAGAGCCGGGGCCGATACATCACTCCGCTGGGAGTTCGGCGCGGCAGACCCGCCAAAATAGCAATTACCCCCGCGGAATCAAATGAAATAAAATTGCATTATCTGGCATGCCATGGCGCGATCAATCATACACCCTTTAGCCGGCCCTCGTCGGCTCGGCCCGTTCTTTCGGGATACCTGTCTATACCTGTGTACGTGCGAATCCCGATGCGCGCGAGCCGAAGAGAGCGCCGACGAAGACGGAGAGGATTGCATTTGGCGTGACTCCTACGATCGGTCATTGGCCGATGCCGAGGATACGATGTGGCCCATCGATTAATCTCGCCCCGCGGAGACGTGATTCCGCCGCGATGATGGCGCGACGAGGGGGTGAGGGGTGTTTAGCCGGGACTCGGAAGTGCTACCGGCTGCCCTGATGCTTATCAGGGGTGCGGCGCGTGATAGGTACTGCGAGAACTGCATACCGTGGAATGTATTGTGATTTAATAATTGGGAGTTTTTTGGTTATAATGTTTAAAATTTTGCGTTGATCTTATTTCGGGGAGTGAGATATGGACGTATAACACTTTTTTCTTAGGTTTTGGCACAGTTATCCGTGGCTCTCTTTGGAAATAACTTGATCAACTGTGTAGACTAAAAAAAAAAAGTAAATATATATCGATTAAGTGAAATACAAGGAAAAGTGGGGAAGAGACGGTAACAACGGTATACCTTAAAGCGCGAAATATGGTTGAGGATTTCAATGAGGAATTAATTAAGAATTACATTTATATTTAAAATGAACGTTCATCGTATATTATCTTTAAAAGGTAACATAAAAGTTTACGCGTGCATGTCGGCTACGATGAAACGGATCAGATGTTAATAAATGTAGAGCTATCATGAATAATAATACTTACAAGAAGTATTATAGTCGTGGGAATTAAACAATGATGTAGTTTAAATTAAACAAAGCAGGATTATCGTGGTAAAGATCGATATGTACAAACAAAAAAAATTAAACCCGACATCCTGCGGTCCTGATAAGTGCAGAAGTGCCGGTAGCGAAAATAGGCAGCAAAAGCGAACGTTAGAACGATCGATAAATATGTTGCAAAATGGATAGATCAGATGCGTGATTTAAGCCTTTTGTACTGTTTCTTGGTTATAGGTCGAGTAATCGAAATTAGATCGATTTGGTGCGAATGTCTTTCATTTATACTATATATCGTTTCCTCTCCCTGGTCGAGGATTTTTTCAAATGTCTACAATTCCTAGGAATTATGTATAATTTAACTAGCCTCTTAACTGCTTTTCCGATTTTAGTCAGAGTTATGCGCTTTTGATATTTTCGCCACGGATGAACGAAGTCTCTTCTCGCAAAGCGCTGTACACGTGCAATGGACTATTAAAATTGTTCACTTCTATAAGCAGTCAGAAAAGATTAGAACAATGTAAAAATTTTCAAACAGCTTTTTTGTTCATGGACACACAGCATCGCTACAGATCGCTTATGCGTGTATTGTACACTCAAATACATCAAATCAGCTTATTTAACGACAGAGATCTTGAGGTCGAACTCAGGATAACGATAGAATAAAAAAATCTCTTTGAAAGTTCACGAGTGCTGGAAACGTCGACATTTTCTAACCAAATTCTCAGCGCATGGTGATGTACACCTTTACAATTCTTTTCTCAAGTTTGATATCCTCGAGACAGATACAATATCGACTTTTTCATATTCTTTATTCAAATTTTAATTTAATTGACCCAAAAGTTTGTTTATATAAATTTCTCAATACACGCCATATAATTCCATATCTATATCCTATCAAACATTCATTTTATCGGACGTTGAACACGCCGGCAAAGCCCGCGGCACATTTCCGTTTATTGTCGCGATGCCGCGGGTAGACGGCGTAACACAATTGGGAACTGGGCTATTCTTTTGAAGTGACAAAAGATTATTTGGAAAGATCCTTCATCCGAAGGTTATTTTTTTAAGTGATTGATTATCATATATATGATATTCGGGTACACGTATGATTATCGCCTTGCTGGTCTAAGATGAGAGTGTTTTTTCGTATTTAGTATATTTAGACACTATTATATACACTCCACCAAAACTATTAAAATATGTTTTAAAACAGAATTTTTATTGCACAAAAACTTAAAATAAACTATGTGTTTATAAATTTAGTTACAAAAATGCTTTTACCTACAGTGACCAAATATCTTTGTGAGTTAAAAATATAACTAACTAAATATCATTAAACTACGTACATAAATTTATCATACAAATTACACTTCTTCATCGAAATAAATAAGTACCGCTTGTTTTATAAACGAACGCAATATCGAGTCACTTTACCTCAATCCATTGAATCACGAACTTAGTCATACACGTTTTTCATCCTTCATCAGACCCTTCTCAGATCTGAATCCAATGGAAAGTCAATGGGGCGCATTCCACAAGAAAGTTTCTAAGACAGCAATTCATTAAAAAAAAAAAAAAAAAAAAACGAACTAAGAGTAAAACCCAATAGTGAATAGGCGTCTATTTCCCAGGCCAGCGGTATTTTCGAGTAATGGGCAATCCATAGGTTCGTTCCTACCGCAGCATGGACGTGCAGTTTCACGGGCGTTGGAGACGCCGGCAAAGCCCGCGGCACATTTCCGTTTAACGTCGCGGTGCCGCGGGTAGACGGCGTCGCCGCGGAGTTGGTTAGCGTTAATTGTAATGCTTTTTGGCCCATACGCGATTACACGATGAAATAAGCCCTCATTTATGAGTTAAGTGGTCTGTGGAACTCGACGGCGCTTCTGATGAAATGCTCGTGGCGAGTGCGCCGCCGGTGCCGAGGAGGGTCGTTGAGGATAGAGGGAAGAAGTGAGACGGAGGGAGCGGGAGAAAAGAGAGGGCCGTTTGAGAGGGAGTCGGAGAAGGAGATGGAGCGAGCTAAGGGGGCGGAGGGGGGAGGAGGCTGGGGGTGGAAGTGTGCAGGCGCAGGGCACGAGCCGGGGTCAGGGGGCAGGTAACTGCGGCGCAACCCCGCAACCCTACGGCGACGCGAGCCTTTGCTCGTATTATAATTACATTTTGCCGGCCGTAAAATTGTAAATAATTAAGATTCGGTCGATGCAGGCGCAAAATACGTTTACGGGCTGTGCCGTTTGTTGGGATAAACAGAATGGTAACGCGCTGTGGCTCGCGGTTACTGAGAGGGAGAGGGGGGGATCCTTCGACTAATACGTGTCATTCTTTGGGTAGAGTAGAAGCAATTAGTATCGAAATTGGAGGAAGGGAGAATGAAGCGCCTGTTATCGCCCCTGAATTTATTCGCGAGATACGTACAGCGTATTATTTCGTATTAAGCGGTGAGTTTTATGATGAAAGATTATTGTAGTCGATGCTAAAAGATAAATAAAGAATAAATATTATGGTGGAACAAAGGAGAGAGGAAGGAATGCAAAAGTTTGGAAATGGTCGATTTGTGTAAATGCGTATGGATTTTAGAATGATTGAGAAAATTCTAGGAACGATTGATTTCTGTGAATACGCGTGGTTGATATTTCAAATATAGAACACTATTACGCTTGAACGCTGCGATGTGGAAGAGGTTTTTAAAGAATAAAAAGTTTGCGTTATTAATTAAGAGAGAGAGTTCTTCCCTTTCCCACTCAATACTCCTGATGCCACAGGGAATCTACAGTATTTTCCGAGACAAAGTTTGTTTTGTACTTAAGGAAGACTAAGAGGTAAACCTTAGTAACCATTAATATGACTGCAATACTAGTAAAGGCTATAGTCTCACGAATTATATTTTTGTATGATATTATCGTGAAGTATTGAAAAATAAGAAAAAAGGATTTAACGGATAATATGACAATATTTTTTATACGACACGTGCTGAAAGCTGCAAAATATTTATTTAAAAATATGAACGATAGTATCCCCTTCTTGCTTTCTGAAATTTTCTCAGATAATAAACTGCAGACTAATAACGCTTATCATCACGGATTAAGAAACAAATAATATTATTATGAATATACAAAGTATTGCGATACTGGTAAATGCATGCAACAACGACGTTTTTAAATATTCAAGGATAAGAAAGAAGTATCCTAGAATAAATATTAAACAAAATAACACGAAAGAAACGAATTTATCATATCCTCGTAAACATTTCATTTAACTGCGCGTTGTACCTCAGCGATTTATATTCCAAGGTATCTTACTTCGTAGGGCTACACACAGGTTTCATATCATTACTTATCAAGTTTACTCTGAAATATTCAAGAAACAACAAAGAGGTAATGATCTCCCTGCACTATAAAAATTTAACTGGTTAGTATGGAAAGCGAAAGCCACAGTGAGCATTCTCTCGAACGTGAAATACATTCACGTGCCTGACAAGCAGTCCTCCAGCGCGCAAAAGAAAGCTCTCCCGTAGCAATAATACCTAGTATCATCCACTTACTCTCTCGTCTAAGTCTAAGATACTCGTTGGCAGCGTAGAGGGGACGATTCGAGGGTGCACGTCGAAGGAAACTCGGATGATATATGGAGACAATATGGTCCCATATTTTTGTCGCTGTCGCGGGAGGATTAAGCTTATACTCTTTCGCGACCAAATATCTTCGGCAGTTGTCACGTACTGCCGACACCCCATAGAGACCTGCCCCTGCCCCCTCCCCCCCGCTTTTGGCAGCCACGCAAAAGGAGCGATAAATAATGGCCCCGATTCCTCGCTGCGAGATGTGTGAGTAACCCGCGTATTCAGAGCGTGCACAATGTTACGTTCGGTAGAAAAGCGGAAGAAAAATTTTTGCCTGTTATAACGAGGATCTACTGGCGCCACGATGCCTATCACGAAAATCACGGGTGAATCTGCCAATGTGTGTTATATATATTATTGTATTTGTACTATTATTGTATACATTATTATTGTTATTGTTGTAATATTTTACATTGCACGTTTATGTACTTTTGCATCGGTACTCGTGTAGTAAATTCTACTCTCAATGTCGTGTAGAGTGTATCTTTTAAAGATTTAATTGTTACGAGCCTCCAAGTGTAGATTTTCGACAACAATTTTATTGGCAAAGTTATGGAATATGTCTTTCTAACCTCGCTCGATATTATTTAATGACAAATAATGATTCTCGTAGTCATAGCGAGCGTATTCCCACACTTATTTATCATTCTCCATCTGGTTTGATGGAGCTTGGAAATTCAGTCGACTAAATCAACTATTTTTGTGTGGGATAGTAACAATATTTTGTCCACTTTCTGCGTGGCCAATTATTACAAATTATTCCTGTGTGGTAAATGTAAAGTAAATTCATAATAAAAAATTATAAAGGTTAAGGTGGCGAGTTAAATGGTATCACGAAAAATGATGTAAAAAAAACGAACACCGGGGTAATTAGACCGGAATACGATTTACAATTTATCAATCATTTTTAATAATAAACCACACACCAAGTGTACAAAATATTATTACTATCCCACACAAAAATAGCTGATTTAATCGACCGATTCCAAGCTCTGCAATACCACATGAAGAATTATAAAGGAGTGTGTGAATATCCTCCCTATAACCACAAGAATCATTATTTGTCATTGGCCAAATTATGTTAACAGATTAAAAAGTCGTTTGTTCAGAAAAGTCGAATTAATCCCCTTTTTAGTACTTTAACGAAAGTTAAGTTCGAAGTAACGTCATACATTGCATGCTTTGTATGCTGTAATTATCGATTTCAATCTACTATCCTGAAATGACCTGCTAATAAATATCATGATGCGCCCTGTTTTCGTGCATCGGTCCCTTCGAGCGATGCACGGCCGGTTGCATGCCGCGCATTGATAGGTACAATGCGACGTGATTGTACCAATCATGCGATATTATAATCAATAATACTCGCTATTAAATCCTAACTATGCACGACTGCTACGGCTACTAATACAGGCGATGCACCGCAGCGCTATTAAGGATGCAGCGGTCCTCATTGCCGTCATTTACGTTCTTCACCTGAGTTCCATGGATCGTCCTCGCGCGGACGAGAAAAACGTCTTGGATTTCTGAGCCTCTCCAGATTTCACGCGCAGGGACAATTCGCGGGTGAACTTAAAATTCATTTGAAGGAGCATGAGCGTATGAAGGATGAGTGTGATCGGCATTTGAGGGCCACTGGGTAAGAGCAAGTAAATAGAAACAGGCAGTGCCAGTCAGTGCTCGGGGCAACGCAGCATGAGACCTTTCAACGTCCACACTGTCTTTGCGTTTCTGGAAATCGTAGAGTACGGAAAATCGAGTAAATGCCATCCTATCAAATCGTATGTGGCGTGGATATCCGGACAATCAGACTTGGGAATCATTTTCATCCAATGCACCTGATTTGTTATTCGGTTTAAAATAGTAACGTACTTATGTTGTTTAGAACTGGACTATGTTTAGATGGAGACATTGCATCTTGAATCTGTTACAACCTGTTGAATAAGATATTAAGAATCGGCGCTATGTCTCAAAGGAAAATATGTATAGTCCGAAATAATGTGCAGGTGCAGAATAATACTTTGTCTTTCTAAGACAGTTTATGAATTATAAGATTTTAAATAAATTGGTGTAGAAAATGTTTTGATGTTGTTCCAAAAGCGAAACTAAGGATATAATACTACTTGACTAATGCGGTTATATTACAAAATCTACAAGTAATATAAATCAAAATTCGACCGCTACGTGAAATTGGGATATGGATTTGATAATTAAAGTATATGACCGTTGTTATTAGCAACGCTAATTTAAATTACCGAAAGTATTTTATACCGGAGTTTACCTAAAGTAATGTATCCCACAAAATGCTATCTAAATGCGCAAGGCGCTTCTACAGCCACGAATTTTCATCAAGCATACATGTTGATTTACTACCCGCAGTGCTATTGTTAACATATTTCCTGCCAGATCGACCTCCAGCGATTCCATATTTACGTGGCATAACTTACACAAATCTTACGTTGCCCAGATTAATGATATGGCATCATTGGTTTACATTATTAATAACAATGATCCACGATGTGATAGCAATAATATATACAACACTTTCTTAACGATCAATACTGCCAAACATTTTAGAATAATATTTCAGTTAATTTGCAAAATGTAATATATGTCGTAATTTGTGAGTTCGCCAGATATCGAGACGCGTTAAGAAACCCGTCGAGGTGTTAAAATTCACTTTTTGCAACTTTAGACGCCACGACAAGAGCGATAAATGGCTGCGCTGGCAGATTTTTCGATTTACCTCCACGAAAGCGGTAGTCGGCGCAAAATTGGCCTGCATCCCAGGAAGTAATCCTCGAGAATAAAATCACGGCTGGCTCGATAGGAATTACGAAGGACATTCGTTCTCGCAAAGGTAGGTGGTATCGGGGAGGGACTGTCCCGTGAAGTATCGTCATTAACTGCCAATCACTGCCATTCATCGGCTAGCAAGACGGTGCTGGGAAAGGAGGGTAAAAAAAAGCAAAGTACTGCAGAGGCTGAAGGGAGATTCTAATTATTTATTTACAAGCAGTACCGTGTCGCTTCGCCGTGGATGTTGGATTTTGTTCGTCGCCTTCCTCCCTTTTTCGAGCTTCTTTTTCGCGAGGGTGCGTATCGTCCTGCTATGTTGATGGCGGCTGTACGTAGATAATGCTTTATTTATTTCATTATTATTTTACACGATTGATGGCGCTTTGTATTAGGAATCCGTTCCAATACTTCTGGTTAAAAGTGAAATGTTATAAATCGATGCGATATAACGTGTCGTTAATTCTAATAAGAAATTTTGTAATGCTTAGTGCATTGATACCTTTAAAGTAACAGGGCCCAACAAGCTGATAGAATTATCTTCGAAAAATAAGCTTGTTTGTATACATATATACACTTGGAAAACTCATTAATTTTTAAGATACATAATCTTTTAGTTTGTAGAGACATTTTTTGCATTATTATATATGATCAATATAGCACACTAACTTTCTGTTTTCTTTTCATACAAGTACTGTTATAATTATTGCCGAGAATTATTACATGTATACCGTTTATTTAAAAGGCGAACTTTACGAGGAGATCGAACTGAAAATTCAGCGTAGACCATTATCAACCGACGCGGTATAAAACGTATTAATAACAATAACGATCATTCTTAATATACATTTATTACATAACACAAATGCGAAACATGGTATACTCTATACACGATGTGACAAGCAGAATCTGGCATAGACTATCCATGACTTATTCTCACCATGTGAACGAGTAACGCGACACTGCGGAGGGGGGTGGGGGTAAAATTAGCCCCGGCGACTTTCGGACGAAAACGTTTATGATTTTCACACACAGACACTTACGCGTATGCAGGCGTGGCATAATTTTATTTCTCATCGTCGGATGTTACTTAAGACTTAATTAGTGGCCAGCGCGCCTTATCGCTCATTCCACCTCGCTATTGATAAAGTCCGCGTTAAAGCCGGTTTTTACTTCGCTAATGATTTCCACGCTCACTCGGATGGTAACTTCCTAACAAATAGGAAAATTAAAGCCATGTCCATGCAGCACCGTCGTAACTCCGTCCTGACGGGTATTTAGTTACGACTTTTTTATAATTAATACCTCGGGTGGTAAATTAAGTCGGCGGTGGAGAAGAGAAAGAAGCGTTTTGTAAAATAAATACCGACCGACGGCGCACCCGCGGCGTGGCCCGGGAGTTCACTCGCGGGGAGACTCGTTCTAACTTTTACGGGAGGCAGAGTCTTCGCCCCTCCCCCCCCCCACCCGCCCCCACCACCCTCCTTTCCACCCCCGGCCACCGTCACCGCC